>CM031233.1:246362473-246672473 GCA_018340775.1 Taxus wallichiana var. yunnanensis | reverse complement strand
TTGATTCAGAGGATAAAACCTTTGGGTGTTCCTAACATTGTAATTTCTCTTGTCATGAATTTATATGAGAAATGTTTTGGGAATATTCATACTAAATTAAGCACTACTAATGACATTCATAGTAAAATAGGTGTGAAACAAGGCTGTCACCTATCGCCTACACTTTTTGGGCTCTATATTGATGAATTAGAGGATCTTAACTCCATAGAATTAGGTACCAAGAATGGTAATAGATATTTTATTGTTTACAGATGACATTATTTTTCTTTCACACACAATTACATGACTTCAAAATCACCTTGATGCATTGAGTGATTTTTGTGATAAAATAGGCTTGGAAGTAAATCTTGCAAAGACAAAGCTCATGGCATTTAATACAAATAAGAAAGTAGCATCTACAATGAATTTATTGTACAAAGGAAAACAAGTTGAGGTGGTGTACTCTTACACCTACTTGGGTGTGGTTTTCTCTGGTCCACCTTTTAGCTTTGTTCCAAAGAATAGAAGCAAGACCGAGAAATGGGTATACAACATTGACAATCTTAGAAAGATAATGTTTTCATCTCTAATTTCAAGATATTAAGACAAAGATTTGAATTTTTCATACATTGGTTACACCAGCACTTTTATACGGATGTGATGTTTGGGGTCCATATTTGAGACAAAATGATTTCAATCGTATGGAAAGAGTTTTCATTTCCATGTTATCAAAGAATATTCAAGCCAAAAGAAAAGTTCCTCACTCAATTATTATTGTCAAGTTTGGGGTATGTCCTCTCTTTATCTCTTTAATTCTCAATGTTATCACTATGCTGCATAGACTTCGATGCATGGAAGATTCATTTTAAGGTCAAAATAGCTGTCCATATTTGGCACTTCAATCTTCTTTACAACTTCTTTGAAAAGGGCTGCAAATGTTGTTGTTATGCAAGAATTAGTACTCTCCCTCAAAAGCTGAATATTGATATTTATAGACTCCCTTCTCTTGGTTTTTCTATTAATTCTCCTCAACTCTCTAAACATGAAGTTAACGGGGTATATGAGAGGAGATCACTAAGTCTTATTTGAAATTTACATGGTTTTCTCCAATCAAAGATTTTAAATTTTATTCTTGCTTCCATAAAGATAAAAAAAATACAATAATACATAAATATGTTTTTGTCTTCATGCATAAGGATCCCTTTATCTCATTTCCCCATTTTCTCTCACCCTCTTTGGATGGAATCTGATCATAGCTTTTGACAACATGAGCAGATTTATTAGTTGTGTTTTCTAGAACCTGAAAGTGAAGATCATTTTATATTCAAGTGTCCCATCTACCATTAAATTCATGGAAGGTATCATTAAATTTTCATAGATTCCAATGGATCGTTAACGAGTCTCATTTGATATGAAGATCTGAAATGCTTAGCTTTATATATTCATGAGATACTTCAAATTCAGGAAAGAACACTCAAAATGCAGTTCTTAAATACAAATGAGTATAGAAATATTAGTTCTTACTTCCAAATTATTGATTTAAGGAATCTTAAGATATCTCATATGCAGACAATCTGGTCTAGATGTGTCGGAAAACACACTTTCTATTGGTTTCATGATCTCCAACCTTCTAGCGGTTGATTTGTTGTTTCCTTTTTTTCCTATTTCTTAGATGGTTTGGCACTCCTTATTTTTGGTGCTTGGTTTGTATTTTTCTTTCCCTTAGGCCATTATTGGCCTTATGTGGACATTACTATATAAATTAAATTAAATTAAATAGAATTTTTTTCCCAAAGTCATCCTCACAATTGTATTCTTCCGATATAATTATATATGATGTATGGACACAAAATCACATCTTATAATTTATTAATATATAAGTGAATAACATTGAGATTCATATAAAATGATATAGTATAACATTCCCAATTATATTCATAAACTAGTAATCACACTAAAGGGGTATAGAGAAATGTCAATAATCTTGAAAGTACTAACAATTTCCTATGCATAAAAGGATTTGATGAAAATTGTTTGAATTAAATGAGCCATTTAGCTTAGTAGAGTGAAGAAATAAGAGAGTGCAACAAAAATTAATTTTAAAAGGAAGGATGATCAATTATTGAAACCAAAGAAATAATTAAATTTTTGAAGTACAAGAAAAAGACAATGTTCTATTTATTGAAACTAAAAAGAGGAAGTAATGACTTGGAGACATCACATTTTGAACAAGTGTAGAACCATTTGGATATTTCTCCTATTTTTTTCTTAAGGTGGATGTAAACCTCACAAGACATTTTGGAAAACCTTTTGAAAGAAAAATTTGACGTAATATACATATGTGCTTGTGGCTTCAAATACTTGAGACATCTATAAATTAAAGACCCATGTCATTTTTTATGTCAAATGTTAATAGTTTCACATATCCTTATAACAAGGATTGGTAAAGAAGGTAGTGATAAAGAGCATGCCTTTGCAAGATGAGCATGATAAATTTAATTATAAAAAATAACGTGAATGAAATGCAAACACTACAATCATTCGTAGGTTTTCTTTCTCCATTTTTATTATCATAGAGAATGTTGAGACAAGACAAAAACCTTAGTATAAACCTATTAGAATCACTTAATGATTTAGTGTTTTCTATTTTGAAAGTGGAATTATCAAACAAAATTGAAGTAGATATGGGTAGAGATATCTCTTCCATAAGCCATGGATGAAAAGAGGAAAATTATAAACCCGATCTAATTGTCATCAAAACAACATCTAATTAGAGTTCTTTATATTACATGCACAGATTGTATTATGCAATAATTTAAGATTGTTATGAAAGAGGTGGCATGGGATTTTTTCCCATAACCCCTCATTAACAAACATGGAAAAAAATGGGTGAGGAAGTTATGACTTTGGCAAGACCTTAACATTAGGAACCTAAATGAATAAGTATAGAAGGTCTAGCCCAACTGAGAGAATTCTATGACGTGAAATATTTCATTTTCATTTTCCCTAATCAATAAAGTGTCATACCTACCTCTCACTACAAATAGCCATTTCATATATTCTATACATCCACGTAGCCTACCAAAGGTGAGCATTGGATTTGAACAAAAATCAATAACATTAAATACTATTAATATAACATAAACCCTATATAATGGAAAAGAGGGGACATTAACTCCCGACACACAATCAATCAAAACACTTGGTTTGGCTATTGTAGAAGCTAAAATTGTAGGAGAATAATATTAATATTTAATCTTCAACATTGCACAAATACTTAGAAGGAAAACATGTATCATAAACATTACATTAGACACATTAATGTCTTTGGTGGAGAGGAAAGATCATGATAAGAGGGGACCAAATGGATACAATCATAGTATCTCTTTCACCACCTGGTTTTTGTAAGGAAGCTTTTCAATGTACATCTTTTTGAAACTTTCTATCAATTAATGTATTTTTTCTTCATCTAGAAAATTAAAAAAATCTTCGACATGGCTTGGTATTTAACTAGAATAAATAATTAAATTTCTTCAAGGATTTAAACATATGGTAAGTAAGTGAAACCAAAATAATGCGGATGTTAGTTGTCAAGCATTTCTATGAATCTTGAAGGAAATTTTTCTTAGGGGGTGTTTGTGTTAGAATTTGAGGAATATAATAAATACAAATTTAATCAACTTACATATTATATAATGTTATAATAAATATTTAATTTAAGTTTACATCATAGCATAAGTAAACAAAGAACTACTTACGGAAAATAATAACACATGTGACACAATATGTATAGTGGAAAACCCCAATAGGGTAAAAACCACTTTGAAAATAACCTTTTACTTCAAAGAACTTATTTTACATCTAATAAGATCACATCCTCCTTTGAAACCCTATTTACCAAGGGAAAGCCAAATCACTTGATTTGCACACCTTTGATATTTTTCCCTAATATATCAAATGAGGACTTAAAGTCCTTTTTATATAAGGTGATCGGTATGTCTCCCCACCCACCTTTTCAACCTATAATTATTGACACATACACCTAGGTTTATAATATTTAATATTAGAAATATAATCATTTTATGATATTAAATATTTAACCTAAAGTATATACCTAGGTTAACATATTTAATAATATAAATATAAATATTTTATATCATTAAATATTAACCTATATATTAGTGATGGACCATTATACATTAAGGGTTGGCGGATCACTTAATCACTATGTTCCAACACTCCCCCTTAATGTTAAGTGGGATAACATAACATATGCCAATAGATTACCTGCACGTGGCACACTTCAGGATTTACAATCCTTAAACCATAAAGGTTTTAGGATAGCATATTGGTTGAAGAAATTATAACACCATCATAGTCAATTTACATTTTAGTAGAAATGGATTTGAAATGTTAAAGATCATCCCATGATTAGTGACTAAGTATGATTTCGAGTTTTATATGTTTCCATAGGTTCTCATAAAAGGTTATTAAACCCAAGCATATAGGAGCCTTTTACAACCAAGGACCTCCTTAACAATATGCTTATACTTGGATGTTTACCAAGAAGCTCAATAACACTAAAGATTTTAGTGAATTCTACCTTTAAGATATTTCTACACTTCTTTCTAGAAAAGAAGCCGAGGAGGTATACATGCTTGAAGGTATTTTTACACTTACTTGAAGGTATTTTGTACACTTTCCTGAAGGTATTTTACAAATTCCCAAAGGTATTTTTAGAAAAACTAAGTTCCATTAGGAGGTAACATTCTAATGCACACTCCCCTAAATGGAAACTTTGACAATTCAATATTTTCAAAAAGTGAAAAACTTTACACCACTCAAAGACTTTGTGAAGATGTCGAAAGCAGCTCTTCAATCAACATGAACTTGAGATTTATGTCATCACTTAGCGCCTTCTCGCGGGTCAATCGTATATGTATCTAAATGTGCTTCATTCTCTAATGTTGAACTAGATTCTTATTCAAGAGTAATACAATTCTAACCACCAAATAGAAGAGGAATACTTCCTTTAACTTCCATGTGTATCTCTACCAATAGTCATTGCAGCCACATGGTTTCTTTATTTCTTCCATTGTACTTCTCTGTCCCAATAGAAGAAATGGAGACTATTGATTTCATTTGTTGTTACAAGTAATGGTTCCTATACCAAAAACACTTGAACACATATCTAGTATATTTTATAAGACAACATCAATATGTTTAAAATCATAAAATCCATATAAGATAGAATTTTTATTCTTATTATAATGCAACCCATAATTGATTGTTCCTTTAATATATCTAAAAATTATTTTTGCAAGATTCCAATGATCTCTAAAAAAATGTTCCTACAAAAACCTTGAAGTAATTCCTACTGTATAAGAAATATCCAATCTAGTTATAGTTAGATAAATCAAACTATCAACTAACAATGTATATAAAATAGGATCAACCTTTTTCACATGCAGATTTATGGTCAATATTTATTCCAACTTCCATTGAAGTAGAAAATGGTTTACAATCAATCATAAGAAACTTTTTCAATATAATGGTTGCATATTATGTTTTGAAAAATAACAATAGAATGAAATACAGTCATACAAAGAACATGATGTGAGAGACCTAACTCATTCATTTCAAAGTACTACTTTAATTTCTCTTTAATCCTATGAATTAAATTAGAATTGTCACCAGTCATAAGAAAATCATCAACATATATACATATAATGATAATATGTGAGTCTTATTGCTTAATGAATATATCATTGTTACAAGAACATTTAACAAAACCTAATAGTTTAAAGAAGGAAATAATTTTCACATACCGAGATCTAAGAGCTTGTTTTAAACCATACAAGGATTTCTCAACATAATCAATACCATGTTTGTGATTGAAACCTCTAGCAACAAGTCTAGATTTATGTTTGTTAATACTACCATTAATGTTATATTTAGTTTGTAAATCCACATAGACCCTATAATACTTTGCGGATCGGGTTCATATAAGGTAATTAATGCATGGTACATATGATGGCTTCTAGTCATTTTCCTAAGGTTAATAGGATTTGAACTTTCTAACATAGATTGATCCCAATTTAATTTCTTGTGTAGAAAGATAAGAGTTTTAGAAACATCTATAGCATCAAAATATCATCATGACCATTTACTAAATCAAAATCAAAAGCATCATTTAGAAGTATTTAATGAAGTAACTTTAAGAGAAGAAGACAACACATGTAAACCTTTTACTAGATTATATCTATAAATTTCATATAATCAATGGTAATTAATATTTCCTAACCTTTCATGTCATAGTTTTGAATTATTAAAACTCTAAGATATTAAACAAGATGTAAATGAGAAATCATCAAAAATATAGAGACCATTTCTTTGAATTCCTTCAAATATAATACTCTCATTACTATCCTTGATATACCAATTATCCTTCATGCATGGATTCTAGTTGTGTCCATACCTCTTTCGGATGTTTGATATTACCAATGTGTAGAAGGTACTTGTCATTCACATTGCACAAAATCATAGAAAGAGCCTCATGCATTCGTTGCAAGAATGCATTCACATTATCTACTATTGTTTGAAGATTGGTGGGAGCAACCTCAAACCCAAAAAAATCATCCACAGCTTTCCTCACCATAAACTTTATTTTGATCCAAATGTTATAGTTGGTTTCTTTCAGATCTGGGTTTTGTCAAGAAAGAAATAGCTGGACGCCATTATTTTCTTAAACCTATAAAACACACCCCATTATAATATACAATATACTACACCATTAGATACATATTTATCGATAATAAAAACAACAATTTTAATATAATCAAATCTAAATTTAATATATCTAAGGAAACTATTTCATCATAACTAATTATATCATTACAATGCATTATAATTAACCTCCCATGATCAAAATAATAACCCACTATATAAAGAGCTCTACGTTATGCCCAAGATTTATATAAAAATATTTCCAACCATATAGAAGTTAAGAAAATACCCCTAAGAATGCAGAAGAAATTCAAATTTCTAAAAATATTTAATGTAGATAAATATCTAACCAGCTTAAATTTGACGTCCTAAACAACCGTCATAATAGCTTTTAATTTATGTCTGCATTATGACGGTCATTTGACCATCAATTTTAACACGTGATATTTTCATGAAACCTATGAGCTTAAATTTGACGTATAAATGACCATCATATTGTATTATGTTTGGTCTACCATGACAAATCATTTGGATGTCAAATTTAATGAAGCCAAAATTTTTGTGTATTTCAAGAATGTGAAATTCCAAAATTTCTTCTTTTGTATAATATTACGGAGGTTATATTTTAATACATTATAATAACCTATTATAATTTATAATATAAAAATATATACACTTTAAAAAAAGAGGTATATAGTTTATAGAATGTAAATAAATAAATAAAAACATATAGTTCATAAAAATATAAACTATAGTATATTTTTTTATGAAAAAAAAATGATCAAATAAAAAATATTGGCCTCTTGGTTTGTAATTATTATTTTAGGTTTTTATAAACATAAACTATGCCAAGGCGGCCCACATTAATATGGCATTATAAGTTAGTAATATTTGAAGCCCATTTCACTTTTAAATACCCTTTTGGGTTGGTTAAAAATCCCGTACAAATTAAATAAATAAAATACAAAACATTTGATCTTAGTTTATTTAATTTACCTTGCTCTTTACCATGTTAGAGTTTGAGGATTCTAATAAATATATATTTAATCAACTTACATCTTATATAATGTTATAATCAATATTTAAATAAAGATACATCATAACTTAAGTAAATAAAGAAATATTAACAGAAATAAATAACACATGTGACACAATATTTATAGTGGAAAACCACAATAGGTAAAAACTACTTTTAAAATAATTTTTACTTGAGAAAACTTATTTTACATCTAGTAAGATCACCTTCTCCTTTGAAACCCTATTTACCAGGGGTAAAACCAAATCACTTGATTTGGATACCTTTGATATAATTCCCAAATATATGAAATGAGAACCTAAAATTCCTTTTCATATAAGGTGATCGGGTATGTCTCTCGACCCACCTTATCAACCTAAAATGGTTGACACATACACATAGGTTTATAATATTTAATATTACAAATATAATCATTTCATGATATTAAATATTTAACCTAAATTATATACCTACGTTAGCATATTTAATAATAGAAATATAGATATTTCATATTATTAAATATTAACCTATATATTAATGATGCACCCATATACATTAAGGGTTGGCCAAACTACTCAATCATTATTTTCCAATAGTTTGTTGGCTTCATGTGCATAGTTTCAGGTATGTCAAAATTTACATTATATTATAGCTCTATGACGTTCATTTAAGAAGTCTATGAAGTAAATGGAGATGAGTCTATAATGTTATGTTTAGAAGGTTTAATTTTGTTCCATTGATAAGTTGAGTTTGTACATGCTTCAAACTAAAAATTGAGATGTTCTCAAATATTGTTTTGAGAAGGTTTATATCACTTCCATCAAGAAGATTTGCATTGGTATCTTGTTGTCATTGAGATGTCTAGAAGTCGGGGTTTGTGTAGTTGGAATATTATCTCCATAAGTACGTATTGAATGCCAAGAAGAATTAAGAGTTGTTGAGACAGGTTGAGGATGCTTACTAAGTTATGTTGCATGCAAGGTAAGAAATTTTTTTAATTAATATTGGTGGTAGTTTTTAGTTTTATAGAATATCTTCTAGTATCGTGGTATATGATGATGAGTTGAGCTTGAGTTGAAGAAGTGGTAGTTATCTATTGGTATCAATATTTATTTTTGACTTAAATTAGTCATGTCAAGAATAAGGTAAATAGTTTTTGGTTCATTTTAAGAAAGTTTTCTTTGTCTTAGGGAATGTTGGGTGACTCTACTCATGTAGCATCAAGTCATAATAGTGGTATCAAGGACTCATAGGGAGTCAATCGGGTATATTCACAACTCAATATGCATGTATGCGGGTTCTTTGAGGGTATATATTTGCCAAGGGGGAGATATGTTGCAATAATGATTCAAAATAGAGAAGAACGTCAAATCGACCTTGATTTACTTGGTTGATGTTTCAACCAAATTTCAAGCCCTAGTATGATTTAAGAATAAGAAGACTAAGTTGTTGTCGGTATGATTCTTTGTCATTAATGTCAAAGGGGGAAAATGATTTAAAGGCTAGAGAGAAAGAGCTTGATGTGAATATCATCAATGGGTTTACATCAATGAAAAAAAGGATATTGTCCAAAAAAATTAATGTATTTGATGTCAATAAGTGTCATTGATGTCAAAATGAGTGAGGGACATGAAGTGTGATTGGTGGTGTCATTCATTATTATCATCGAGTCTTTTTGAGTTACTTAGTATTAATGATGGTTTAACATGGTGTATTGAGCTGCTATAGTTAAATGCAAGGATGTTGCAGAGGTAAAGGGATTTTATGGTGATGTATTGAAGTGTATCAAGAATCTTGTAGGTGGGAAAGCGTGGCGTCTCATGAGGAGGTTTTCATGGATGATGTAAGCATGGTCAAGATGCTTGGTTAGGTGGCCTAGTAAGCATACATGAAGAATTAAGTGGCATGTTAGGTATTTAGCAGTTGTTTATGCATGCTAAGAGCATGGGAAACACTAGTATGAAGTGTGGAGACACTCACAAGACTCTCAAAGTGCATATATAGGGTTTTGACATTTTTATAGGTCGCACTAGACCTATTCGTAAGACTTAGTTGGCCAAATGAGGTGACAAGATCAATTTTAAATATGGGATGGAATGGTGAGCACTTTGGAAAATGTGTGGAATATTTTTCCAATGGTGTGAGTGAATTTTTAGTTACCGGTTTGCATTAATAAGAAAGACATGTGGTTTTGAGCTAGTTATAAAAAAGGAAAATTTGGAGAAGATAAAAGGAAAGAGAGCTTAATATGTTTCATCATCAATTTTTAGTGCAACATTCTAGATGTGAAAAATCAATTTTTGTGGCTGAGTCATTTAAGAGGTTGGTCCCTCCATGTACGGTTGGTGCTCTAATAAATTTAGGGTCGAGTGATCCTTGTAGGGTTGGTGCTCTACTAAATCTAGGGGTTGGTTATCCTTGTAGGGTTGTTTCCTCACTAGAAATAGGATTTTTTTCTCTTTGTTGGGTTAGTGCTCTACTAAATAAGAATCATTTCTCTAATAAAGCTTTATTTCAGTGGGTTTACCTCCGTATAAGGTTTTCCCACTTAAATCTTGTGTACTTGTATTCTTATGTTCTCATGGTGCATAATTATGTGTTTGGTTAATCATTGTTTAATTTATATGTTTATGAATTTTTGGTGAATGCATTAAATGGTTCATGGATGATAATGCTTATGTAAATGAAATTTTTATCATCCAATAATTCAATCCCCTTAAGTAGTTGTGCTTCCAATAATGTAATAATGTTTAACACTAATGATTGTATGTCATGCTCATTATGTAATGAATCATTGCACATTTAAAGAAATTAGCCTAAGCATCTAATTATTGAATTTACCAATATACAATCATACGTATTTGAGTTGTGCCTCACCTTAGGGATTTTCTAGTACGATATAGAGTGAGGATTTTGCTTAATATGTTGTATAAGTTGATCTCACCTATAAATTATGATCTTACATAGATTATTTAAAGAAAGAAGATATAAATAAGTGGGTCATATGAAAATTTCTTGCTTTTTTGAAAGATTCAAAAGATTATTATGATAACTATGTAAAACCCCTATTCTCATAGTATATTTTAAAAATTAAAAGCAATCGCATGTGTATTTGAGTAATATGATGGAACAAAGAAATGCAAAACTGTTCTAAGGGGTTTACTCACAATGAAGTGTGTATAAATATAGGTGATAATGTGGTAAGGAGGAAACCATATATAATGGATACGTCTATCACATAGAATCAAACCTAAAAATGTATTAATTATGCTAACATTCTCCCCATAATACATTTGTTACAAATGTAACCCCTAATAATAATCATATTTTCTAGATTCATCATCTTATTATGTCGCATCCTGTCCTATTTGCTTCCTATGGCAAGGAATTCCTCTATATTTCTTCAAACCTCTTCAACATATTTGATCTTGTAAAAGAAAAATGCGAGATGAAGAAGTGACCTTAGATATTAGTGCGGTGTAACACGATGTTCCCGAGGGTGCTTGATCTTGTGTTTATCATCTACATCATAGCATTTTACAACTTGGAAATGAATATTCTCCATCTAGACATTGAAAATGAATCAGTCCAATTTGTCCTACAATTGTAATTTTTTAAGACTAGTAAGGAGTAGTTAGCAAAATTCTTGTGAGCTTGACTTCAGCAGTCTCAAAAATTACACACCTCTATGGTTTCTTACAATGTTATTAATATCTCTGGGAATGATTGTCATGCTCTTAGATTGTTGCGTGGGATCATAGGTTTGTTGTTCGTATTCATCTTTGATAGATTTATAGAAAATTTGATGAATGAATCAAGGGGTTTTAATCCATGATATTCCAATTTTATTCAAAAATTCCACACATCTCCCGATATCATATATAAAGCACTCGCCATTGTATTCCTTGGTTTGCCAACAATGTCTTCAAGTAAATTGTTTGTGGTGGCTTGATAGGAATTTGAATTGGAAACATAGAGGGATGGTCTTTGAGTAGCAAGAGAGAACATGTTTGGGGAAGGAATCTACTAACCCATGTCATTGCTTTGTTGGTTGTTTTCACTCATGCCAAACTAAAAACTTGGTCGAGGTGTTGCCACAAGCTCTATTTTCCCTCTTTGGTGACACTTTCTCATTTTAAATTCTTTAATTATAGGTGAAATTTTTTTATTCGATGTGCTTGTCACACATCCGATGGATAAGGGATCCATATAAGATTCGCTAGTGACTACAATAAGATGTCTAGAAGTCGGGGTTTGTGTAGTTGGAATATTATCTCCACAAGTACGTATAAAATGTCAAGAAGGAATAAGAGTTTTTGAGACAGGGTTGAGAATGCTTACTAAGTTATGTTGCATGCAAGGTAAGAAAATTTGTTTAATTAATATTGGTGGCGTTTTTAGTTTTATAGAATATCTTCTAGTATCAAGTATATGACGATGAGTTGAGCTTGAGTTGAAGAAGTTGTAGTTATCTATTGGTATTAATATTTTTTTTTGACTTAAATTAGTCATGTCAAGAATAAGGTAAATAGTTTTTGGTTCATTTTAAGAAAGTTTTCTTTGTCTTAGGGAATGTTGGGTGACTCTACTCATGTAGCTCATCAAGTCATAATAGTGGTATGAAGGACTCATAGGAGTCAATCGTATATTCACAACTTAATATGCATGTATGCGTGTTCTTTAAAGGTATGCATTTGCCAAGGGGGAGATATGTTGCAATAATGATTCAAAATAGAGAAGAACATCAAATTGACCTTGTTTTACTTGGTTGATGTTTCCAACCAAATTTCAAGCCCTAGTATGAGTTTAGAATAATAATACTCGGTTGTTGTCGGTATGATTCTTTGTCATTAATGTCAAAGGGGGAAAATGATTTGATGGCTAAAGAGAAAGAGCTTGATGTGAATATCATCAATGGGTTTACATCAATGAAAAAAGGATATTGTCGAGAAAATAGTAATGTATTTGATGTCAATAAGTGTCATTGATGTCAAAATGAGTGAGGGACATGAAGTGTGATTGGTGGTGTCATTCATTATTGTCATCAAGTCTTGTTGAGTTACTTAGTATTACTGATGATGTAACATGGTGTATTGAGCTGCTATAGTTACATGCAAGGGTGTTGCAGAGGTAAAGAGATTTTATGGTGATGTATTGAAGTGTATCGAAGAATCTTGTAGGTGGGAAATCGTGGCCTCTGGAGGAGGTTTTCATGGATGGTGTAAGCATGGTCAAGATGCTTGGTTAGGTGGCCTAGTAAGCATACATGAAGAATTAAGTGGCATGTTAGGTATGTATCAGTTTTTTATGCATGCTAAGAGCATGGGAAACACTAGGATGAAGTGTGGAGACACTCACAAGACTCTCAAAGTGCATATATAGGGTTTTGACATGTTTTATAGGTCGTACTAGACCTATTCGTAAGCCCTAGTTGGCCAAATGAGGTGACAAGATCAATTTTAAATATGGAGATGGAATGGTGAGCACTGGAAAATGTGTGGAATTTTTTTCCAATGGTGTGAGTGAATTTTTAGTTACCGGTTTGCATTAATAAGAAAGACATGTGGTTTTGAGCTAGTTATAAAGAAAGGAAAAATTGGAGAAGATAAAAGGAAAGAGATCTTAATATGTTTCATCATCAATTTTTAGTGCAACATTCTAGATGTGAAAAATCAATTTCGTGGTGAGTCATTTAAGAGGTTGGTCCCTCCATGTACGGTTGGTGCTCTAATAAATTTAGGGGTCAGTGATCCTTGTAGGGTTGGTGCTCTACTAAATCTAGGGGTTGGTTATCCTTGTAGGGTTGTTTCCTCACTAGAAATAGGATTTTTTTCTCTTTGTTGGGTTAGTGCTCTACTAAATAAGAATCATTTCTCTAATAAAGCTTTATTTTAGTGGGTTTACCTCCATATAAGGTTTTCCCACTTAAATCTTGTGTACTTGTGTTCTTATGTTCTCATGGTGCATAATTATGTGTTTGGTTAATCATTGTTTAATTTATATGTTTATGAATTTTTGGTGAATGCATTGAATGGTTCATGGATGATAATTCTTAAGTAAATGAAATTTTTATCATCCAATAATTCAATCCCCTTAAGTAGTTGTGCTTCCAATAATGTAGTAATGTTTAACACTAATGATTGTATGTCATGCTCATTATGTAATGAATCATTGCACATTTAAAGAAATTAGCCTAAGCATCTAATTATTGAATGTATCAATATATAGTCATATGTATTTGAGTTGTGCCTCACCTTAGGGATTTTCTAGTATGATATAGAGTGAGGATTGTGCTTAATATGTTGTATAAGTTGATCTCACCTATAAATTATGATCTTACATAGATTATTTAAAGAAAGAAGATATAAGTAATTGGGTCATATGAAAATTTCTTACTTTTTTGAAAGATTCAAAAGATTATTATGATAATCATGTAAAACCCCTATTCTCATAGTATATTTTCAAAATTAAAATCAATTGCGTGTGTATTTGAGTAATATGATGGAAAAAGAAATGCAAAACTGTTTCGAATGGGTTTACTCACAATGAAGTGTGTATAAATATAGGTGATAATGTGGTTAGGAGGAAACAATATATATATGAGATACGTCGTCATGTCATAGAACCAAACCTAAAAATGTATTAATTATGCTAACATTCTCCCCATAATACATTTGTTACAAATGTAACCCCTAATAATAATCATATTTTCTAGATTCATCATCTTATTATGTCGCATCCTGTCCTATTTGCTTCCTATGGCAAGGAATTCCTCTATATTTCTTCAAACCTCTTCAACATATTTGATCTCGTAAAAGAAAAAATGCAGATGAAGAAGTGACCTTAGATATTAGTGCGGTGTAACACGATGTTCCCGAGGGTGCTTGATCTTGTGTTTATCATCTACATCATAGCATTTTACAACTTGGACATGAATCTTCTCCATCTAGACATTGAAAATGGCTTAGTCAAATCTGTCCTCAATTGTAATTTTTAAGACTAGCAAGGAGTAGTTACAAAATTCTTGTGAGCTTGACTTCAGTGTGTCTCAAATGTTACACACCTCTATGGTTTCTTACAATGTTATTAATATCTCTCGGGAATGATTTTCATGCTCTTAGATTATTGCATGGGATCATAGGTTTGTTGTTCGTATTCATCTTTGATAGATTTATAGAAAATTTGATGAATGAATCAAGGGGCTTTAATGCATGATATTCCAATTTTATTCAAAAATTCCACACATCTCCCGATATCCTATATAAAGCACTCGCTATTATATTCCTTGGTTTTGCGAACAACGTCTTTGAAGTAAATTGTTTGTGGTGGCTTGATACGATTTTTAAATGGAAACATAGAGGGATGGTCTCCGAGTAGCAATAGAGAACACATTTGGGGAAGGAATCTACTAACCCATGTCATTGATTTTTCTGGTCATTGTCACTCATGCCAAACTCAAAACTTGGTCGAGGTGTTACCACAAGCTCTATTTTCCTTTTTGGTGACACTTTATCATTTTAAATTCTTTGATTGTAGGTGAAAATTTTTTATTCGATGTGCTTGTCACACATCCGATGGATAAGGGATCCATATAAGATTTGCTAGTGACTACAATAAGATGTCTAGAATTCGGGGGTTTGTGTAGTTGGAATATTATCTCCATAAGTACGTATAAAATGTCAAGAAGGAATAAGAGTTGTTGAGACAAAGGGTTGAGGATGCTTACTAAGTTATGTTGCATGCAAGGTAAGAAAATTTGTTTAATTAATATTGCTGGAGATTTTTAGTTTTATAGAATATCTTCTAGTATCGGTATAGGATGATGAGTTGAGCTTGAGTTGAAGAAGTGGTAGTTATCTATTGGTATCAATATTTATTTTTGACTTAAATTAGTCATGTCAAGAATAAGGTAAATGGTTTTTTGGTTCATTTTAAGAAATTTTTCTTTGTCTTAGGGAATGTTGGGTGACTCTACTCATGTAGCATCAAGCCATAATAGTGGTATCAAGGACTCAAAGGGATTCAATTAGGTATATTCACAACTCAATATGCATGTATGCGAGTTATTTGAAGGTATACATTTGCCAAGGGCGAGATATGTTGCAATAATGATTCAAAAAAGAGAAGAATGTCAAATCGACCTTGTTTTACTTAGTTGATGTTTCCAACCAAATTTCAAGCCCTAGTATGATTTAAGAATAATAATACTAAGTTGTTGTCATTATGATTCTTTGTCATCAATGTCAAAGGGGAAAAATGATTTGATGGCTAGAGAGAAAGATCTTGATGTGAATATCATCAATGGGTTTACATCAATGAAAAAAAGGATATTGTCCAAAAATAGTAATGTATTTTATGTCAATAAGTTTCATTGATGTCAAAATGAGTGAGGGACATGAAGTGTGATTGGTGGTGTCATTCATTATTGTCATCGAGTCTTGTTGAGTTACTTAGTATTACCGATGATGTAACATGGTGTATTGAGTCTGCTATAGTTACATGAAAGGATTTTGTAGAGGTAAAGGGATTTTATGGTGATGTATTGAAGTGTATCGAAGAATCTTGTAGGTGGGAAAGCGTGGAAGTCTCATGAGGAGGTTTTCATGGATGGTGTAAGCATGGTCAAGATGCTTGGTTAGGTGGCCTAGTAAGCATACATGAAGAATTAAGTGGCATGTTAGGTATTTAGCAGTTGTTTATGCATTCTAAGAGCATGGGAAACACTAGGATGAAGTGTGGAGAAACTCACAAGAGTCTCAAAGTGCATATATAGGGTTTTGACATGTTTTATAGGTCGTACTAGACCTATTCGTAAGCCCTAGTTGGCCAAATGAGGTGACAAGATCAATTTTAAATATGGAGATGGAATGGTGAGCACTGGAAAATGTGTGGAAATTTTTTCCAATGGTGTGAGTGAATTTTTAGTTACCGGTTTGCATTAATAAGAAAGACATGTGGTTTTGAGCTAGTTATAAAGAAAGGAAAATTTGGAGAAGATAAAAGGAAAGAGAGCTTAATATGTTTCATCATCAAGTTTTAGTGCAACATTCTAGATGTGAAAAATCAATTTCTCGTGGTGAGTCATTTAAGAGGTTGGTCCCTCCATGTACGGTTGGTGCTCTAATAAATTTAGGGGTCAGTGATCCTTGTAGGGTCGGTGCTCTACTAAATCTAGGGGTTGGTTATCCTTGTAGGGTTGTTTCCTCACTAGAAATAGGATTTTTTTCTCTTTGTTGGGTTAGTGCTCTACTAAATAAGAATCATTTCTCTAATAAAGCTTTATTTCAAAGTGGGTTTACCTCCGTATAAGGTTTTCCCACTTAAATCTTGTGTACTTGTATTCTTATGTTCTCATGGTGCATAATTATGTGTTTGGTTAATCATTGTTTAATTTATATGTTTATGAATTTTTGGTGAATGCATTGAATGGTTCATGGATGATAATGCTTAAGTAAATGAAATGTTTATCATCCAATAATTCAATCCCCTTAAGTAGTTGTGCTCCCAATAATGTAATAATGTTTAACACTAATGATTGTATTTCATGCTCATTATGTAATGAATCATTGCACATTTAAAGAAATTAGCCTAAGCATCTAATTATTGAATGTATCAATATACGGTCATACGTATTTAAGTTGTGCCTCATCTTAGGGATTTTCTAGTACGATATAGAGTGAGGATTGTCCTTAATATGTTGTACAAGTTGATCTCACCTATAAATTATGATCTTACATAGATTATTTAAAGAAAGAAGATATAAGTAAGTGGGTCATATGAAAATTTCTTACTTTTTTGAAAGATTCAAAAGATTATTATGATAATCATGTAAAACCTCCTATTCTCATAGTATATTTTCAAATTTAAAAGCAACTACGTGTGTATTTGAGTAATATGATGGAACAAAGAAATGCAAAACTGTTCGAATGGGTTTACTCACAATGAAGTTTGTATAAATATAGGTGATAATGTCGTTAGGATGAAACTGCATATAACGGATACGTCATCACATAGAACCAAACCTAAAAATGTATTAATTATGCTAACATTCTCCCCGTAATACATTTTGTTACAAATGTAACCCCTAATAATAATCATATTTTCTAGATTCATCATCTTATTATGTCGCATCGTGTCCTATTTGCTTCCTATGGCAAGGACTTCCTCTAGATTTCTTCAAACCTCTTCAACATATTTGATCTCGTAAAAGAAAAAATGTAGATGAAGAAGTGACCTTAGATATTAGTGCAGTGTAACACAGATGTTCCTAAGGGTGCTTGATCTTGTATTTATCATCTGCATCATAGCATTTTACAACTTGGACATGAATCTTCTCCATCTAGACATTGAAAATGGCTCACCAATTTGTCCTCGAATTATAATTTTTGAAGACTAGCAAGGAGTAGTTACCAAAATTCTTGTGAGCTTGACTTCAGCGGTCCCAAATGTTACACACCTCTATGGTTTCTTATAATGTTATTAATATCTCTGGGAGTGATTGTCATGCTCTCGATTGTTGCATAGGATCACAGGTTAGTTGTTCGTATTCATATTTGATAGATATATAGAAAATATTATGAATGAATCAAGGGGTTTTAATGCATGATATTCTAGTTTGATTCAAAAAATTCCACACATCTCTTGATATCCTGTATAAAGTGCTCACCATTGTATTCCTTGGTTTGCGAACAACGTCTTCAAGTAAATTGTTTGTGGTGGCTTGATACGACTTTGAAATGGAAACATAGAGGGATGGTCTCGAGTAGCAGAGAGAGAACACGTTTGGGGAAGGAATCTACTAACCCGTGTCATTGATTTTGTTGGTCGTTGTCACTCATGCGAAACTCAAAACTTGGTCATAGAGGTGTTGCCACAAGCTCTAATTTCCATCTTTGGTAACACTTTCTGATTTTAAATTCTTTGATTGTAGGTGAAATTTTTTTATTCGATGTGCTTGTCACACATCGATGGATAAGGGATCCATATAAGATTCGCTAGTGACTACAATAACCACATCATGCTATTTAAGACAAGATCCTCTATAAAATAGATCTCCATGCTCCTATAACTTGTTTCTCTTCTCTAGTCGATCACCGAATCTTCTTGCTAAGCAATCCCCAACTTATTGAGCTATATAGAAAACAAAATGTAAAGCATTTCCACGTGGTCTGCATACTTGTCTCATATATATATATATATATATATCACCTCATTATACATTCTTGGCCTTCTTTATAGTGTGTTGTTTTCCTCATTTTCATCTACCAGCTCTACCTTCGGAAGAATGATGTTGAAATAATTTGAAATGAGGAAAATATTTACACACCATCTTTTTTTTTATTACTGCTAATGACACTACCGCTACTAGTGCTATCAACTGAAATCGGGAGTATTGAATCTAATTCTCAATAGCTAAGGTGCTTACCACATGCACTTACTCTTTCCATGGATATTTCACACCATAGGGGAAGTGGTTGTTTCAAGATATAAAATACTAACCTGATTCTACACGCTTTGAAACTCCTAGTCCACACCACTCGATACCACTTATGGAACAGAGAAATGAAAAACTGTTGAAATGGGTTTATTCATAATGAAGTGTGTATAAATATAGGAGATAATGTGGTTATGAGGAAACTTCCTATAACTAATAAGTCTATTACATATAACCAAACCTAACAATGTATTAATTATGCTAACATAATCAAAGGATTGAATTTAATAAATTTGATATTAAAATATAAAGTGATGTATAATTATTATACTATTATAATAGGTTTGGTACCAAATGAAAACAAGGTGGAAATATTCTCGCCAAAATGTAAATGGTCACCCCTCATGGATCTAAGTATAATACCAAGTGTATGATGTGAAAGGATTTGACAGGTTGTGCTTGTTATATCTCGATAAATAATCTAAATTTTTAAAGTCTTTTTATGCCATTTTCCATAGGAAAGGATAAAACAATTTAAATCATATAATCATTCAAATATTTTGTGGGACAATGTTGCTACAAGAAATAAAGATGATCAATTTTATGGTTCAATATAGGGATTTATTCTCGTGTTTTAGTAGTTATGGTGATAACTTACTTGAATTTTCCAATGAATATTTTTCACATCCATTGATTAATAAATCCATATTCCTATGTTAATATGTGATCAATTTTCACTAATTGTGACATTGAATGATTTAGATAAATGTGCAAAGGGAAAATTGAGCCGAACTTATTATTTACTACGAATGTAAGTTTTAGGACCTCTTTTTGTTTTATATGTGATCTTCATAATGAACCTTTTTCATGGAATATACTTCAGAAGGGGCCTTATATGCTAGTCATTAAAAAAATATTCTAGATGGCCTAAGGGGGTATCTAGGGTATTAATGTTAATCTAGTTAGGAGGACTAAAACGTTGTAAATGAACTAAAGAAGTATGAAATAAATGTAAATAAACTACTCTAGATGAAATGAAACCCTAATGTGTAAGAGAAGAGTAAGGAAAAAACTTAGTTGATAACAAAATATTGTCACACAATGTCACAGATCTGGAAATAAAATCTGAAGTGCAGACAAACCCTCAGAGACCCTACGAAGGGTAGATCTGGGTATGCGAGATGACATAAGTGCTTGGGAATGTACTTGGGTGCCCCGAGGTTCCCCGATATGAAATATGGGCACTCATAACTCTATAAATCCTTAGAATCTAAGTCTAGTATGGTCACTAAGTATCTTTTAGTACTTCCTTTCTGTCGCGCTATATTTTTTGGATGAACTGGAGAATGACCCATAATGCAAGGAGAAGTATCAAACCCTAAAAAAATGAAAGATGCATATGAATGGGTTAGACTGACCTCAACCGCCAAAATATTTGATGTATCACTTTGATAAATGCACTACATTTCGAAACCATATGTAGTTCTTTTATGTTTGTGTGTGTATGTTATGCCGAGGTACTCTTGTTTCAATCGTACTTTGTGAAGTAGTGAGAAACAATAGCTATAGAAATGTAAGTAACATGTGTGCATGGAATAGAATGGAATCCCTCCCCTATGAAGTGTGTGTGATGCAAATCTCCTAGCTTGAATGCATGACACTATGTGGATGCAAGTGATGCAATGGATGCAGCCCTAGATGGAGTGATAGTAGTGATAATATGTAATGACCTAGGACCCTTATTAATCTTAATTTTTAGTTAATCCCGACAAGGTTGACTGAGAAGAAGATAAGGATGACCAACAACTAGAAGTGACCAAAAATAAGCGGAAGAGGTTGTGCATAGACCGGGGCACCCAAAATGGGACTAGGGCACCCCAATACAGGTTGGGGAACCCTAATTTTAGGCTAGAATGTCAGAATGGTCATGAAATGGGCTAATAGGTATTGGGAAGTACGTGAGAAAGATGACATAAAATATAAGAAAAAAGGTAGCTAAAAGGTGGGAATAATTAGTACTTTGTACACTTGAGAACCTTCTAAATAGTAGTATAAGGCCAAGATAAATACTGTCTAATGTGAAATATTTATGTCTACATTTGTGCCCACTTTATGTTAGTGAGCGGAAAGCTCAGTAACATAAAGTAGATAGAGATGTGTCCCTGATAACCATGTAGAGTGTAGAAGAAGACATGTCGATTGACTAGACTTAAGCGTGGAATGAAAAAGAGAAAATGTGGATGGGCGTGGATTCTAAAGATTAAAAATGTGTATAGATAGTGATGAGAGTGAACTTGGGGTGGAACATGTGTGTAGTTGTTGTTTTGTGTAGTGTACCTACATGCTTAAGTAAAGGAAAATTCTTGTAGCAATGTGTTGTAATTTTCATTGTTTTTGTTGTTTTTGCCCCCAATTTGATTGCTTGTTTATTATATGTTGGAACTGCAAGGAGAAAGCGATCAAGTATTCAAATATGTATGTATGTAAAAATGTTGTGTAAAATAGGTGACAATAGAAAGTGTCAATAGAAAAATGGAACATGTTAACTTGATCCATGTTGAGAAAAAGGGTGTAGAAGGATATCTTGTAGTGTTATGATTTTTTCGGGTGATCTCACGCTACTCTGGCTGAAGAAGTGTAGGAAGAAACCATGTTGTATCCTCTAACCTTTAACCACTTTACTAAAATTTTGGAAGAGATATTTGTACTTGTCGTGGTTTTTGGTTGATTCATCACCACTTGATGGAGAAGTGTAGAGAGGAACACCTACTGTAACCCCTAAGCTTGTAACTTCTTTGCGGAGTTGCCAAAGGACAACATATCTTGTTGAGGCCATTGTGTATGGAGTTCATAGACTAGTTTGAACTCACTCCATATGCGTGAACTAGTGTAGATACGTTATGTTAGTATAAACCCTCAATGATGCTCTCCCTCTTTGGGGGTACATGCAATGACCCTGGAAGGAGAATGTGACCCAAAAAGAGGACCAACCACATTATGACTTGTAGAACTCCACCCTGTAGGGTGAAAGGGAAATTCTTTGTAGATACCAATGCACACATAAATGGGGATCCGAACACATGTATGAAAATAACACAAGTGTAAAATACGAAGACAATGCAAAAAAAAAATTGCCAAGCAAAGTAGTATAAACACACAAGAAAATAAGAAGACCACATAAAGTAGGTTTCAAACAAGGGACATCACTCACAATGTCACAAGACACACAATGCCATCATGGCTACAAACAACAATCAAGTTTGCACACAAGAAAAGGGAAAAACCCACATACAATGGAAAACAACATAGACAAGTAAAAGAAAACATGTAGTCATGGTAATATGTAGTATTACAAAAAAAAGTGTTGCACATGGAATACCCATTAACATGTTAGAATAATAACCAATATGTCAAAGCGTGTAGAAGGAAATAGTAAAATATATTATAAGTACAAATATGAAACAATAATAGGAAGGGTAGAAGGCTCTATATAGATCACACTAGACAAAGACATGAATGTGCATGTGTGTATGATAATGAAATATGAGAAAGCAATCAAACATGTGTAGTATAATGAGCATGCAAAACACTACTAAGTAAGAGTAAATGCTACCAACATAAATGAGTATGATGTGGATGGATGGAATGGAATGGAAGATGGAATAATCGGAACAACATGCCTCCTGAGTGTATGGAAGTGTATGTAGTGAGGTTCATTGTTTTTTCCCTCAACACTCAAGAATGAACCATAAACAAGAGTGTGTCATCGGGAAATGGTCGAGTAGTGTAGGTTGTGTCTATCACACTGTGATGAGTATGTGTATGGAATGGTGATGAAATGTGACATGTAGAGAGGTGTGCGTGGACCCTATAGCCAAAGCGTATACCATGACTTGTTGAATGAAGGAGTGATGATTTATCCCTAAGTGTATATCACTATAAGATGAATGGATGGGAATGCAACATATGGAAAGATGTGCATGGACCCTATAGCCTAAGTGTATACCACGAATTGGTTGAATAGACAAGTGATGATTTAGCCCTAAGAATATATCACTATAGAAGGATTGGATGGAAGGTGGTGATGTAACCTAAGGGTGTATACCATGATGAAATGATAGAATAGGTGTGGTGATTTAGCCTAAAGCATATACCACTAAGTGATGAGGAGGATAAATGATGAGGTAATAAATGATGTATAATAGGATAATAGAATAGGTGATGATTAGATGTAAGAGGATAATGTAGAATGGATGAAGGGAGTGGTGATTTAACCTAAGGTGTATACCACTACAGGATGATGGAAGGTGTGATAATGTAATGGAATAATTTGGAATTGAGAAAATGTAAGAGGAGAAGAGAATAGAAGATGATAGAATGTAATAGGATGATGTAGAAGTGATGAAAAGAGTGGTGATTTAACCTAAGGTGTATACCACTATAGTATGTGATGGTGTGTGTGGGTGATGATATAGCCTAGAGCATTGGTCACTAGTCCAAGGAATGTGGTATGATGATATGTCGCATGTAGGTAAGTTCCATTTAATTGATAAACCCTTGGTAGTTGAATATGGACCGAGGAACTAAAGTGCATCATAGGGTGGTGAGTGCAACGTGTAGAAGACAACGTATTGTAAACAACCAAGGTATGTGAATGTGTAGTGTAGGAAATGTAATGTAGAATGTGTAGTGGGTATGGAATGTAATGTAATAAATGTGTAGGTAGAAATATAATGTGTAATGATGATAGGTAAAACTAGACCCAAGTATAAGGAAATCTAGTGTAGGATGTAGAATAGGTAAGATGTATGAGTACAATGTGGGTGTGTAGTATGTATATGTAGTGTGGAAGATACAATAATAGGTGTAGGTAGAATATGTGATGGTAAAAGCTAGAATCATATACAATTTGACCTATTGTGAATGTAGAATGAGAGGATGGAATGTAAAACTAGGCTCATATATAATGATGGCTAGTGTAGTGTATGTTATGGATATATAATATAGGATGATGGAATGTAAATGTATAGGTCCTGTAGGGAAGTGTGTGGGGTTTAATTTCATGTAAATCCCTTAATATTTTAGTGTGGAACGAAGCACTAGGGTGCATCATCGGGTAATGAGGGTGTGATAATATATGATGAAAATTTTGATATGTGAAGAAATGAAAATGTATGAATGCGAGAGGTAGCGATGCGAAAATGTAGGAGGGGGTGGGAGTGTCTAATGGCTATGCCCCCTCAACTATTTAGGAAAGAGGAATCATCCAATAAGGTCAAGGGATGGATGTCCATCGACCCGTACCTGAGAGGAGGAAAGTGTAGAAGGATGCTCTAGTAATGGTGGTATAGGAGATAAGCATTGTGTAGGGGAATGAAGCTGATATGCATGCGAGGGGTGGATATAAGATGAACATCATGGCATAGTAAAGTGCATAGGTGAGGGAGATTGAGGAGATGTCATGCGTAAAGAGGATGATGATTGATGTGGGATAAACAAGGTGGTGATTTACTGACGAGAGGTGGTAACAGGTTTAGGAATAGGTGAATGTCGGTATGTGGTACAAATGGAGTGATGTGATGATGTAGGACTCGCCCATGGTGATGAAAGAGGAATACAATGGGAAAATGTAACGGAAGATGAGTTATGTAAGTATGAGAGGGATCGACACGGTAGGGGAATGAGAAGGTGATAAGAGTGGAAAGCTAGGAAGGACTCCATTAATGGTGATAACTTTATTTTTGTAAATAAATTTGAGATGCAAGTGGGTCATGGAGATAATATCTTGGGATTTACGAATCCAATTGAGGCCCAAAAGTAGGTCATATCCATTGACTATTTGACTAACAAGGAAAAGGATGAGAAGAGTAAGAGGACCGACAATGATACACAACTTAACAACACCAAAAGGTCTGTTGAATGGATAATCGATGTCTGATGGAGGGTAACCAATAGACCGTAAAAAGGGAAATGAACATGCGCTAATAGGGGAAGAGGGATCAATATTAGTGTTGTTAATAGAGTTTGAACCAATAGCTACTTGTATATGTAAATGGTTAGAGGTGAATGAAGTATGATAATTGACATTAGAAATAAAGATGGCGGGTTAGGCCATATCGGTGCTAGAAAATAAGAAATCAAGTGCAACTAGGAATGGAGGGGGCGTGTGGCTTGATAAGTGTGATTATTTTAAGAATACATGGAATTTTTTTCATGTTTATGGGAATCATTATTAAAAATTTTTATTTTACCCTTATCTTGGGAGGGAGCAGGGCTAGTAGGTTTGGGAAATTTGAGTTGATCATTTTCGATGAGATCTTGTATAATGGTGTGTAGTTTGAGACATCGATTAGTATATTTTCCTACACAATGGTGAGAAGTGCAAAGGAAATTTTCATTAGAGTTGTGTCCTTTGGGTTGGGATGGGTCTAATTCGAGTGGGAGGAAGGATAATGAGGTTTTTTTTTTTTTGAGGAGTTATTTTTATATAATATGTAGTGCCATACGAGGGTTTGTAAATGTACACCGAGGTAGTTGGGATGGTGTCTCCTTAGAAGGTGTAACAGTGTTGACTATGAGTTTAGTGTCGATAGGATTAGACATAGAGGGTTTAAATGGTGTCTTGTTTGGAAAATGAGAGGAGGATGAAGGTTGTTCCTGATACTTTAGTTTGCCAATAGAGAGAAGCTTAGATTCACGAAGCTTAAGAGTATGACATAGTTGGTCAAAAGAAGAAAAGGTTTCAAAGAGAACACTTTCGTAGAGAGGTGGTAAAAGGATTTGTATAAATAAATCTTGCAACTCAGAATCAGCAAGGATGTTAGTCATTTTGGCAAGATTATTTTTGTAGCACAAAACATAATTAGCAAAGTGCTCATTGGGTCCCTATTTAAGTTGCACTAATTGGGCATAGGTCATCTTAGAACTGATGTTGATGGAGAAATGTTTGAGAAAAAAATCAGCGAGATAGGTAAAGGAGGTGATGGAATGAACAGGTAAATCATAGAACCAATGCATGGTGTAGTCATGGAGACTACGAGGAATTTTTTTGGCTAAAATGAGGTGATCGTCAGCAAATTGAGACAAGCAACATGAAATGCATGGAGATGCTCTTGTGGGTCACCATGTCCATTAAAAATGGGAAATTTAGGGGTGACAAAGTTAAGAGGAAGAGGGTAAGTAGAAATAAGAGGTGCAAATGGGGTATGCAACAAAAAGGTAGAATCTAAAGAGGGAGATGTGGTGGCTTGTTGCAGCTTGCGAATTTGAGCTTAGAGATCGTTATATAAGGAGGTTAAACTCTGATTACTAACAAAGGATGTTTACTACTGATGTGAGATCAAAGGAAAGCTGAAGTGATTAGCTATAGTGGGAAATGAAACCAGAATAGTAGAAATGAGTGGAAGCATAGATGCGGGTGGTTAAGTGGGAAAATCTCCATAAGGGTTGAGCTTAGCCAAGTTAGTGGCCTCTTCATGAGCCACAAGCAGAATTAAATCTAAATCAAGTGGGAATTCAGCAAGGTGATCATTAATGGCTTTAAGGTTAGCTGAAGTAAAGTCCTCATGAGTTTGAGCCATGGTAAAATGGGAAACTAAGCCTCAAAAGGGGTGATAAAGAATTGTCAGCTCAAAAAAATTATTAACAAAAATAAAGAATTTCTATATGGCCTAACAGAATATCTAGGGTATTAATGTTAATCTAGTTAGGAGGACTAAAATGATGTAAATGAACTAAAGAAATATGAAATAAATGTAAATAAACTATTCTAGATGAAATGAAACCCTAATGTGTAAGAGAAGAGTAAGGAAAAGACTCGGTTATAACAAGATTATTTCACAATGTCATAGATCTGGAAATAGAATCTAGAAGTGAAAATGATCCGTTAGAGACCTTCCAAAGGGAAGATCTGGACTTTACGAGAGGACACGAGGCACTTGGGAGTGTAATGGGACGCTACTGGGTATAATCTCAAAGACTCGTATAATCTCGGCACTCGAAGCCGTAAATACTTAGAATTTGAGTCTAGTATGGTCTCTATCTTTGATTACTTCTCGTCCATCATGTTGGATTCATCGAGTTAATTAGAGAATTACCCATAATGCAAGGATAAGTATAAAACCATAGAAAAATGAAATATGGATATGAATGGGTCATACCGACCTCAACCACTAAACTTGTGGACATATCACTAAGTGCACACTACATTTCGAGACGTGGATGTAGTTCTTATGTGTGTGTGTATGTTGTGTCCTAGGTGCTCTCGTGTCAGTCACACTTTGTGAAGTAGTGCGCAATAATAGCTATAGAAATGTATGTAGCATGTGGGCATGGAATAGAATGGAATACCTCCCCCAATGAATTGTGTGTGATGCAAATATCCTATATTAAATGCATGGCACTATGTTGATGTAAGTGATGCAATGGATGTAGCCCTAGATGGAGTGATAGTAGTGATAATAAGAAATTACCTAAGACCCTTATTATGGTCTAAAAATTTATATTTATAGGGATCTTAATCTTAATTTCATAATTAATCCAAATAAGGCTGACTTAGAAGAAGATAAGGATGAACAACACCTAGAATTGACCCAAAACTAAGAGGAAAAGGTTGTAGATAGACAAGGGCGCCTAGAATGGGACCAAGGAACCTCGGGGCACCAAATTATAGGTGAGAGCACCCTAATTTAGGGCTAGAATGTCGAAAAGGTCATGAAATGGGCTGATAGGTATTGAGAAGTATGTGTGAAAGAAAAATAAAAGATAAGAAAAAGGTGGCCAAAAGGTGGGATTAATAAGTACTTTGTACACTTGAGAAGCTTCTAAATAGTAGTATTTGGAACGATAAATATTGTTGAGTGTGTAATATTTTTATCTACACCTAGTCGGAATGATTATCATGGAAATTGTAACATTGAGAGAGCATCGTGTTTATTGGATGGGTCTTTGGGCATCGTAGCATGGGGGGAAACATTGTTTCATTTCATAGTTGCACTCTTTTGTTGGGATGAGCATCTCCTTCTTTCCTAATTAATAGAAGGATAAATTTTGATTGAAACTAATTAGTCTATCTAAAAAAACCTTTGTAATAGGTA
Source organism: Taxus wallichiana var. yunnanensis (assembly GCA_018340775.1). Classification (NCBI taxonomy): domain Eukaryota; kingdom Viridiplantae; phylum Streptophyta; class Pinopsida; order Cupressales; family Taxaceae; genus Taxus; species Taxus wallichiana. The sequence goes on along the minus strand of CM031233.1, from coordinate 246,644,224 downwards.
CACATGACCTAATGAAATGTGTTTCGAGTTATATTATTCTCCTTATTTTTAATGGTACTAAGCATTAATTACAATCCATAGAAGAATGGTTGTAAAAAATGTAAGTTTTATTAAGAAACTCATTTGTGAAGATCTACCTTCAAGAGCAATGTCTAGTGTGGATTTGAAGTCACACCTAAGTTGTGCACACTTTTAGTTAACCATTTTTGTTAGGAATTGAAATCTTATTGTTTGTTTTGAAACAAGTAATGAGAATTAAAATATGGATTCTAACACATGATTGAACCCAATATTAAAATGAACCTAATCTGAAATATGGTTTTACATGTCATAGATATATTATCTTTTCTTCTGTAAATTAAATACTTCTTAAGTAATAAGACCAAATGCAAACCATCTATTAATTGTATCAATACAACTAGGAGTATCCTTATTGTATTGGCCCAATGTTACGTTTCTTGTGGAGAGTGCAATTGTCATCAAGGTTTTCCATATAACAACAAAAATTATTTTTCCAATTTTAATATTACTTTTTGGGTTGTGAAAAATTGTTTCATTAAAATACCCTAAAACATGGAATTGAATGTGTATTGAGTATGTAAATGAGGAATACTGAGGCACAAATATGAGAAGAGAACCTTAATGAGGGCAAGGTGTTAAAGCTTAAGAAGTGAGAATTTCATGAAGATTGTTGAAACTTATTTTGTAGAAGGTGAAAAAAATGGAATTTTTTTATTGGTGGTGGTTGATAGTGGAAGAACATATAAGTTAATGGTAGAGGAAATTGTGTAAAAATTGGTGTTGAAACCTAGAATATATCGCAATCCATATAGAGTAACCTATTTGTGGAAGAATTACAAGACATTTTATGTGAATATTGTTAGGTAGAGATGATTATTGGAAACTTTAATGATCAAGTACTATGTGATATTATATTAATATTTGAATGGTATAACCTATTTAGGATACCATGGAATTTTATAAAGAAATGATCTACGATAGAAGAATAAACACTATGATAGTGTGTAAGCATGGTAATAATTTTCATATGTTACCATCTACAAAATAATTAGAAGAGAAGAAAATTCACATGTGGGTGTAAAGAGGAAGATATGATGGATTATATGTGATAAGGAGGAGGAAAACCAATAAATAGAAACATAGAAGGTGAATTTCATCTAGATAGTAGTGAGCAAGATTATTGTTGTAGAATAGAGACTTGGCGTTGAAGAGAAGAAGGTTATTACAATCAAATATTAGAAAGAGGAATACCGGAGATCATAGTTGAAGGTGATATAACATGAGTTGATGTAGGTATGTAAGGCCCATAGAATGGTGAAGCGTAATGGTATTTTGTAATGAAGTATTGAAGACTATGTAAAAGAAGACTATCTTAGCTAAAAGAGGAATGGAACTAAGTAGGTGAACTATGTAAAAAGGACAAAAAAATGAAATATTAAATTAAAGGAAACATATTATAAATGAATGGAATGCACAATTGATGCCTTAGACAATAAGGATACCCCAAGGGAGGAAGACGAGAACTATTTATATCCAAAATGTGGAAGATACAAGAAGAATGTAAACAATAATGATCTCAACAAAGAAGGAGAAGATATGAAATAAATAAATAGAGAGAAGGAACATAGATAAGGAGGATACCATGATGTAAGGAAATGAATATTCAAAAAGGGAGAAAATGTTTCACCCAAAGATAAGGCATACAATATCATGCATATGAAGACAAAAATAAATAGTGCATAGGGTGGTTGGATATGGTTGTAAGGTCATAAGAATTAATATGAGAATATGTAGATAAGAAAATTGTGACATGATATTGTGGAGGTATTGTACAAAAATAAGTATTTGTAGACACAAAATTATGCACTTGGGTATATTTCTAGGTCCATAAACACATACTAATATTCATATGATTCCTAATCAAGAAAACAAGTAATCGACAACCGTATTCAACCTTTTGTCTTTGTTTCATATTGTCTATCTAGTCTTTCACACCCTACAAACCAATGAGTATTTTAATTTTTTATATTTTATGGCTCCAAGACACCAATTCCCAACTAGGACAGAGCACCCCTATCCCGTTTGGATTCCTCGGCTCTTTCTTACCTTACTCACGTCTTTTGGTTTATTTTTTCTTTTGGGTTTCTTATTCATTTATGGGTCAACCTTCTAGTTGTCAATAAATAAATTCAAATAAGGGAATCATATAAATACAAATCTATATGACCAAAATAAAGGAGAAAGCTCTAAACATCATTATCATCACGTAAGCTTCCATTTGAAATGATCCTAAAGCACTTCAAATAATCCATTTGGCATTCAATCAAGGGACAAGGGACTACATTTTCTGCATACACAACATAGGAAGGGGAAGGGGAAGGGACTACATTTTCTATATACACAACATGTACCTAGCCCGATATCAAGTGCACTTGCGCAAGGGAATCCTAGAGCATGATTATTTCGACACACACCATAACTACATGGATTATAAGATGTAGGACAAATTTTGGTCGTAAGTTCACACTATTGGGTAACCACCAGGGTAAGTGTGACTCCCCATATATGCATCTTAATTTTTTGATTTGATGTGGGTATTATGGGTTTTACAAGTTAAAGGTACCTCTACAGCCATATTACGACACATAAGTGATCAACAACATGTGTTATCTCGTAAAATTGACAAGGGAAATTTCACGGGTAACCCAATGGAAATTTTGTTCTGGTCCCTCGTCAGGGACCCCTTGCATTCGAACGTTGCAAAATCCCTTTCTGGGAAATCTAGTTTTCTCGAACTTAGCCATTTTTGGTCTTTTTTGGTTGGGCACACCTTTTGTCATGTAACACAGAGTAAGTTTGCACCCCCTTCATTTCCTTTGGCACACCCTTTGAAGTGTCGACACATGTTTTGGTGCACCTCGTTTTGGTATGCCCAGGCGCATGTATTTCAGTGTTGTTAAGATGTTTTTTTAGCACGCCAAAGGCGCACATAATCATGTGTTAACACGTGTTTTGGTGCGCCAAAGTGCGCAAAGTTTGTAGTGTCGATAGCTTTTTGGTGCACCTTTAAAAAGTGGTTGGAACATTTATTGCACCTTTGCCTATATATAGGCACATCCGCCCTGTCACTTTCACAATTAAAAACACGTGATAGATTTTATTCTTCGCACTGCCAAAGACGCCTTTGTCATCCTCGTATCGCGTTCATGGACCCCGCTTCGTCTCTCACGTTATATATATTCCGGGTAGGTGGTCCTTATTCCTCTTGTGTTTTTACTGTTGGTTGTTTGTTTGTGTAGTAGGAGGCATGGATTTGTAAAACCCCTCTTTTGTTGTTCTTGTTGTCCTTCTCCCATGCTCTTCCTCCTCTTTCCAGATCTGCTGGTAAGGAGGACTCTGCCTCAGAAAAAATCACTTGGATCTCCTTAGTATGCCCTCTTCACCATCCAAAAACCCTGCAGAAGAGGCTTAAAACACATGCAAACCCTCCAGAGAAAGAAACAAGACTTAAAAGTTTGTGCGACTGCATTTTCCTCTTGGCGCATTCGCCATGCTTGCTGCATAAAATACAGTTACGCGCTTAGAAGGTGCACTTTCCTTGCTTGCAACACCCAATAATCTTGTGCCCTCTTGGTGCACAAGCTCCTATGTAACATTGCAAAAACTCGCCATTGCACACCCCGCACCTACGCAACACCAACCTTACTTGACGCCAAGTATAAAACTACGTCAAACAAATAAGCAGCGCATCCCCTATTACAGTAACACAATGTCATGCAAACCTTTCATGTGCCACACCAAGTTCCCCTTTTGCGCATGTAAAGATGATGTTACACACACTAAACCTACACCCTTTGGTGCATCCTGTCCCCGTGTAACATGAAAATTATCTGCGCCCGGTATAAAATGCATATAAATGGCGCAGGCGCACTTCTACTTGCAACAACAAAAATGTCATGTGCAGCATCCATGCACCTTGCGCCCTTTGGCACTGATTTGTCCCTTGTAACACCCTTTTTCTGTGCACCATACTATTTAACCCTGCAGCTGCAGTGTTCATGCGCCCTGCGCCCTGATGCCTTAAAATTGCTAACTCTTCCTTCTGTCAATGCTTTAATGGGAGATCAAACAGCTAACATGACTCTTCTGCGTTGGGTTTCGCTTCTTCTTCTTCTTCTTGCAGATCAACAACTGAGTTCAGAACTACATATGTCTACATCAAGCAAGAGACCAACCAAGTCTAAGGGTAAAGCCAAGCTTACAGAGGAAGAGATGAAGTACAAATATCAGAGGGTCAGGATGCCCGAAATCCCAGGCAAAATGTGACCTAGATATAAGAGACTCGAGCTCGGTCACATCGATATGGAAGATTTCTAGGACGTAACTAGGAGGGTCACAGAAGTCCCCGGATGGAAAAACTAGTAGCAAAGTGGCTCGCATTTTGCCGGGGGATCCCAACAAGGCAAAGAAACAACAAATTCATGATGGTAGTGGCCCGCTGCTATAACAAAGACACGAGGTGTGTCCAAAATGAGAAGGGCGAGGTCGTGATCAACCTCACTTCCCGGCACTTTGAAATTATGCTCGGCATTCCTCACCACCGCACTTTGTGGCCGTAAGCCAAGAAGACTGCACCAAGGCTTGGGAGGACAACGAAGACCAGTGTATGCAATTGATGAATGAGGTGTACCTAAAAAACAAGAAGGTGGTAACCAGATGGCCATAGGTCATTCACCGCAGCGATTTCTCCGAGGAACTAAGTGATACCATCACGTTCCTAAGCAAAGTATTTGGGATTTCTAACACCCACTACTTTCATAAATGGATGCTCAGGTACCTGGAGACAATGAACAAGAATGTGCTAGATCAATGCTTCGAGTGGGCGGAGATCATAAGTAGCACTATATCCGAGCAGCTCCAACAACTCACCACAACGGGGAGGTTCTACATGAACTCCTACGTAGTTTATGCTGCAGCCTCAGAGAGGGATTATCCAGCATTGATGCGATGCGGGGTTTGGCCCCAAGTAAAAATATATGAATACTACCCAGAGCTGAAGCTAGAAAATAGTATTTCATAGTTTACAAAGATTAACGACGCTTTCTTCTACGGCATCGTCTGCCTTTTGAGGCCAAACATGACTCACGGTCGATACGACCAAGAGCATTGTTGCAGCAACGGAGAAGTGGGGGGCCTTATTCACGTAATTTCCCACCTTCACCTATCTAAGGGAAGCCAACTTCTTGGGGGAACCCACCAAATTGCCAAGATATGCCGGCCCCAAGTTGATCCTATTGGAGCTATCCAGACAACTCATAACCTACCATGAAAAGTGTTTAAAGAGAAAGAAGGGTGGAACTCCTTTCCCCTCACAAAGGGGGGTGTACACTTGTCTTTCCCACCACAAAGCCCGGGAGATGTTTGCAGAGCTAGAACTGCTCAATCTAAAGCACAACTTCCTGGCAAGGCCCACTTTTGATCCAAGAAATTGCCTTCCCAGGGCCAAACTCGATCCAATCCACATTCCACAGATCGAGGACATTTATATCGACCTGTATCATGAGGTCGAGCTCAGAAGAAAGGATCACTCCCGCTTGGCTTTGGCCGAAATCATTCAGTATGGCGTGGCCATTGTCCCAAAAGGTTATCAAACTACTGATCAAGAAGTTGATCAGGTATATCTTGACACGGATGGGGACAACTGGCCATTTGTCAGAATTGATAGAACTAAAGCCCCTGCACCATCAAGAAAGGGTCAAAGAAACTCTGCAGAGAACAGAGCACTGGTGCAGGATGAATGGCCTCATCTACCTCGGGTAGATTTCACCACATCTCCATTGGGCAATGCACCTTCTAGGCCAAAACATCTGCCAAAGGGCAGAGGCAAAGACAAAGAGGGTGAGTCAAGCTCGCCCAAGAAGAGGCTCCTGAGAGTCCCCCTTCCGCCGCATGAGAACAAGTTGTAACTCTAGCTTCCCCAGAGAAAGAAGCGGCCGAAGATGTTCCGATGGGCACATCCACTCAGGATGTTTCCGCTACTACAACTGTTGAGGTCCCTTCTATCCCTTCTCCCTCTCCTCCTTCCCCTCCTCGCGTGACCCAAGTGACCATTCCTTTGGTCGTATCCTCTCCCCCATCTTCTACTGTTCCCCCTTCCTCGTCATCCATCTTCTCTTCTCTCACAGAGCTGTCCCCCACCATTTCTTCCCTCATCTCTCAGCTCCCTTCCATTCCCATGTCTACCTCCCCTGTAGTATCTCTTCCTCCCGTGAGCACTTTCTTGGCCTCCCTCTCAATGCCACCTCCAAGTGTCTCAACGCACTTTCCTCTCACTACTGCAGCTGCTCCCTTTTCTACTTCTGGTCCCTCTCCCATAAGTCCAGCATGGATCTCTCAGCACCTAAGCCAACAAAAGAGGAAAGTTCCCATCGCACCGATGGACTTCTCCGTCATCCCATCAAAGGGGGCCAAGAAGCAAAACCTATAACCCGCTTCTCTCAGAGTGCGTCAGGAGAGAGAGTAATGGAGATAGCGTATCCCAATCCTTTAAAGGATAAAAAGGATCTGTCTTTGATAGATTATACAGTGACCCAAGTCACAATGGGGACGTCTTCAGAAAGCCTTCAGGAGAGGCCCTATCTACAGTTGACGCCCTTTGCAAGAAGCTCCAGGAAGCAAAGGAAGAAAAGAGGCTATTAAAGGAGCAAAATAAACATCTTCTCCACGCCTTGCAGAAAATGGGCAATGCACCTCCTACAACTACCGCCAAACTCCTGAGCCTCTGAGCCAGGATAAGATAAATGAATACGCCAAAATCAGCGAAAGGGGTATGGTAGTTTCACCTGAGAAAGCCAAATCCTCAAAGAAAGTGAGGGAGTAATCGCCAAGTTCACCATTATATCGTAATATCAATCGGGTGAACAAAGAGCTCCAGTGATTAGAGGACCTATCTCCAAGAGCTCGACCATGCCAGATGCAGCATGAGACCTTTCGTAAAATGCTCGAATGTTCTCACCAAGATCTGGTCAAGTTTGGCATCTTCGATCACCCTGCAGCCCTCAACAAAATCCTTTCTACTCACTCTGGACTACCGGGTCGATCACTTGGAGTTTGTCCTAGAAAAGATTGATAAAATCAAGGAGGAAGCCCCGATGCAATGCATCAAATGGAGCAAATTGTCCCGAGAATGTCTCCGGCTTGCTTACTCCTTCTTTTTCACCTGAGAAAGGTGGATGAAACTATTCGGATCTTCAAGGAGATCATTTCGCAAGGGCTGGGGCCAGAAGTCACTTTCGACACCGAATCCATCAACAACCTTGCTGGCCTGTCGTGACTTCATAGGGTACCTGATAGAGGTAGAAAATGAATATTCCAAGCTCCTAGAAAAGCTCACAGATGAGTGGGAAACTTGCGAGGCTATCAGTGATCGTCACAAGGATCCTTCCCAGGATCAACTTCAACCCATGATCAGCAAGTTCATGGAATATCGTGCCTAGTTCCACATCACGTCTCCTGAGCAACAGCAGAAGCAGGATACCCCCTTTCAGCCACGGGACGATGATGAATAGTCTCATTCTTCTCGACCTTCTCTTTGTAAATATCTAAAGTATGTTGACACAAATGATGACATCATCCATGTTGCACCATGGGATGATGTCATCCACCAAGTTGTCAAAAGTCAACAAATGACTTTAAGATATTTTGTAATTAAGTGGTTGGTTTGTTTTTGCCTTCTTTTCTTCTCTTCTTCTATAAATACTTGAATACTTGTTGTATTCAAGGGGATACTTTTCAGATGAAAAATAGAAGTAAGAAGAAAAGACTTTGAACTTTTTTGTAATGTAAACAAATATTAATACAATATTTAGACTTTGTGTCAATACCTATGTTTTACATCGACCTTTCTTATGTTAGATCTTTATGACTCATTTGTTGAATCTACTTCTACTTTTTGTCATTTATTCATCAAGATTGCTTTTATTCATCTATGCAAGTAGGTTCGGCTCTTTTACTACCAACCCAAATCATAAACCTTCCGACCTTTCTCGCTTTGAATTCATTTCTTTTCTCCTTCGATATTTCCCATCTCCCCACCTCATTCCTTTCCCTTCTTTTTACAGCTTGAAATACCTCTACCGGGATGAGATCCCAACCCCAAGGTAGAATATTGTGAGACTTGCATGATTCCCGCTGGTAGAATAGCAATAAACCGGCCACTTTGCTTTGACTCAAAGAGGGGCTATGCCTCGCACACCGATGGCTCTGCTCTATCCATAGATCTCGCCCATTCGAAAGATTTTTGAACCAATAGTTTTTGGCGACTCCGCTGGGGATCGAACAGACCTAACGGATCTATGGTAGTGGTGTGTTTGAAAATCAAGAAAAAGTCAAAAATCACTACCTGTTTGCAAATTTTAACTTTTTGTCTGAAATCCAAAATTTTTGCAAAAAATGCTCCAAACTAAAAATTTTCTTCAGAGGTCCATAGATCTGGGCTAGATAGAGATCTTTAGTTCACTGAGTTTTTACAAAAGTCCATATTTTTCCGTAGATCTGAGTTTCTGACAGTTTACCAAAATTTTCAAACTCTTTGAAAAGTCAACTCTAGATCTGAAAATCAGCTTACTAAGTTTTACCATCATTTTATCCTTGTTAATCAAACAATAAACCGCAATCGGTTTTCAAGAGAAGGATAAAATTTAAATATTTAGAAAAGTACATGCTGCTGGTTTTTGTCAGAAAAATCAGAAAATCAGCAAGTACAATAAAAAAGAGTTCTTAAATCTGCTCCAAAATTGTAGACTGGAAGGTACACTGGTGGGTGAACCATTTACTCGTAGTAGGAGAGCTCGTGGAGAAGTTGATCTTACTTTTGATCTACTTCAAAGGAACAACTTCAGTATTACACCACGCTTCTCATCACTGAGCTCAGCTCACCGACCGTTGTCAAGGAGTGTCTCACCTCCATGAAGGAAGCATCTCTCACCAGGAACATCTACATCACTTTGCAGTGCCTTGCTGCTTAGTGGAACTATGCTTCCAGCTCACGTTCTTTTTCCGGCCGTCCAAATGGTAGTACCATGGGGAAATGCTATGGGCCCTCTGGCTTTGCCACATCCTGTTCACGTGCTCCCACATGGAAACCAAAAGAATTTTCCCAAATTTGATGGGAGCGAAACCAAAGCACCGATTCACATATATTTATATACATCATGTCATGCAGGATCCTCGATGTGACCAATGAGGATGTGTGGGTTTTCCTTTTTCTCGAAACTTTGTAAGGACCCTCCGCATAATGGTTTTAGTATTTTCTAGATGGGTCTATTACTAGTTGGGCCACTTTACGGCTGCATTTGAAGACAGGTATAAGTCTTCCGAAGACGCATTCACATTGTTATCAAAGATCACTCACCTAAAGAAGGAGGTCAATGAAACTATGCATGACTTCATCGCCCATTTCAATTCACTGATCAACCATGTTCCGCCTACCATGCTTCCAACACCAGAAAATTAGAAGTGTTTCTTCATAAACGCCATGAGCTCAAAAGTAAGTTTCTTACTCCTGCAAGAACAAGTAGCTAATTTGATTCTCACCAGCCGCTGCCATCCAAATCGAAGATAACTTGCTAATATCTGGCAAATTAAAAAGAGAATCATCTAAGCTTAAAGCTTCGATCCCTTCTCCCACCACTTCATCTGATCCGGCATTTCAAAAGATGGCGAATGACTTGCTCGCATTAAAGAAGTAGTTAGCCCAAGCTTCCCCCAGTTCCTCATACCGAGATATTCCACGAAGAACTTTCACTTCCAACAACGTCCCGCATAGGCCGCGTTTTCCTGCAACTGCTCCACGGTCGACACTTGAGGCTCCTCTGGTCAATGCTTTAGCTGAAATCGAAGAAGAGGAGCAAAATTATGAAGAACCTTCGTCTCAAGGCGAAGATGATCAAGATGTTGGTGAACCGACTGGTGACTCTACTATCGGGTATATGGAATTTGACGAGGGGGAATCTGATGAAGAGGAGGGTACCCAAGGATATGCAAGCGGATAGTCATATGTTGTTTTCACCCACTCACAAGGAAAGGAAGCAGAGGTTGCTACCAAGATACAGAAAGAAAAGGCCATGCCAAACACGCCTCCAACCATCGCTAAATGAGGTAGTCCCCTTCCGGCTCAACCTGTTATTAGATATTTTTCAAAAAAATCTTTTTCCCCTGTCTCCCCTCCAAATCAGTCCTCTCATGTTCCTATCAAGGCCAGTAATCCCACCCTCCCATTTTGAAATGAGGGACTCATTCCTCCATTAACACAACCCTTGGCCACGTTTGATATAATTGACCACGCTAAAAAGACGAAGATCCAAATGTCTGAAGCCGAGTATCTTCAATCAAACCTCAAACAGCTTGTAAGGTTGACTGAATACATCCAAATTCAAAGTCATCAGAACTACTCAGTTTTCCCCAAAAGGAATCCTCTACACCCCTCCTTCGTCCCGCATAAACGTTGCCTCGACTTCCACATCAGGCAAGATAGAACCTTTCTACATCTCCTCCTAATCAATGGCCACAAACTAAGCAACTATATAATTGATTCGAGCTTCGATAATGTCATTCCGTAAAAGTCACCCATACTCTAGGCCTCACCCTTACCAAGCCTTTTCACAGATGTTATTCCTTGGAAACCAAGCAAGTTCTATTGATCGGTCAAATCAAAGATGCGCAATTTGCGTTTGCAGTGTTCCCAGAAAAAAGGGTAAAAATGACCGTCCTTGTTGCCGATATTCCAGCAGCCTATGGAATTCTGCTAGGAAGGAGTTTTTGTAGTGAAGTTGGTGGGGAGATTCATATGGACTAGTCTAAGGCTAGAATCCCCGTCAAAGGTGTAATGCAAACATTGGAGCCTGAATTGCAAAAGAAGTACCTGGTTACTAACTCCGATGACCCCAAAGCCCAAATTCTCTTCGAATCATCAGGGATGGGAAACTATTTCTTGTCTACCGAGTCTGACAAAATGGATGTCCTCATCCAAGCAGAAGATCTTAACAAGATCTAGACTTTGTAGTTTGATGGCAGCTGCGCGACTAGTGGGTGCGGCGCTGGCGCCGTGCTAATATCCCCCGAAGAGGAGATTATTCCCCTCTCTTTCAAGTTACAATTTTTCAACACGAATAATACTGCTGAGTATGAATCTTTGCTACTTGGCATGCAAGCCACAAAGGAAAGAGGAATCAAGAATCTGAAAGTACAAGGTGATGCAGAGCTGGTCGTAAATCAAGTTAAAAGGATATACCAAGTGAAGAATGAAAGGCTCAGACATTACCGCAACGCGGTATGGGATATCATTGAGGAGTTTGATGCTTTTTCAATAAAAGCTATCCTAAGAGCTCAGAATGACATGGCCGATTCATTGGCTATTTCAAAGCATCTCTCTGCTCCTCACCCAGTGTTTGAAAATAGACACATATACCATTGAGGTGGCTTTCCACCCAAGCGTGCTTTAGACAATTCTCAAGACTCTTGCAAGTATTCAACGATGACAATCAACTCATTTCCTTTCTCGAAAAAGTGGAAAATTTTAATGAGCTTCATTTTGAAGGATCTACTTCCACGTGCCGTGAGTCTGTTACTGATCAGAACGGGGAACCCAAAGGAAACGACGGCATATGTCAGCTCAAAGGAAATAAAATCCCAAAAGGCCTGGTTTCCCTAGAATGGTTGTTCGACAGGCATGATCGTTTTGTAAAAAAGAAAAGGTGAGATGATCCTGGCTCCTCCCCAGAAACCAAACCGGTCAATTTAGGTTCGGTTGAACATCCACAGTTTGTAAACATTGGAAAATGTTGCACACCTGAAGAGAAGCGGAAGTTTGTCAAATTGTTAAAAAATACATGGATGTATTGGCATGGTCCTACGCCGATCTAAAGTCTTTCAAGCCAAAGGACGTCCAGCATGACATCCCGTTGAAAGAGGATGTCAAACCCTTTTGCCAGAAGCAGAGACACTATAATCCTAAGATCTCAAGTACTATCCAGGCTGAAATCCAAAAAATGCTAGACACACAGATCATTTTCCCCATCCATCACAAAGACACTTTGGTTGCGAACATTGTGCTAGTGTGCAAGAAGAATGGCGAGATATGCATATGCATGGATTTTTTAACTTGAATCAAGCATCCTCAAGGACAACTACCCGCTTCCCATGATGGATCAGGTTCTTCAAGTAGTTACTGGATCAGAAATGTTGTCCATGCTTGATGGTTTTTCAGGCTATAATCATATTGAAGTCTCTCCCGAGGACCAATTCAAAACAACATTCACTACCCCTTGGGGTACGTTTGCTTATAGTAGGATGCCTTTTGGCCTGACCAATGCTAGAGCCACTTTTAAGCGGGTCATGGAATTTGCATTCAAAGGTATGATGGGGAAGGTCATCGTAGTCTACTTGGATGACTTAATTGTGTTCTCCAAATAGTGAAATGATCATTGTGATCATTTGGAGCAAGTATTGATTAGATGCCGAGAGCACGGATCTCCCTGAATCCGAAAAAGTTTGTTTTCGGAGTCACAGAAGGAAAGTTGTTGGGACATGTTGTTAGCAAAGAAGGGACGAAGATAGATACCGAAAGAGTTAAGGCTATTCAGAGCCTTACTTTACCTACAAGAAAGACCGGTATTCACTCCAAAAAGTGAATTTTCTCAGCGCTTTGTTCTCGACTTTGCTAAAAGACTCACCACATATTAGACATGATGAATGGGTCACCAAATTTCCAGTGGAGCGAAGAAGGGAAGAAGTCATTCGAGGAGATAAAATCCTCTCGTCGCTCACGCGCCACCTAGTATGTCCCGATTTCTTTAAGGCTTTTATTATGTATAGATATGCATCTGAACATACCGTGTCGGCCATCCTAATGCAAAGGAATTCTCAAGATGTTGAATCCCCGATTGCGTTTATGAGCTCTCCTCTCAAGCCTCATGAATTAAAAATGACTCAGTTGGAAAAACATGCCTTTGTCATTGTCAAAGCAGTTAAGAACTTCAGGTACTACATTCTAAACTCTCATACGGTAGTTCTAGTTCCTGACGTGGAAGTCAAGTCCATCTTAACTCAACAGGAGTTAGGGAGTTTTCAGGAAATTGGATTGCAAAAGTCCAAGAGTATGATTTAGATATAAACCAACCAAGTTGGTAAGAGGCAAGGGCCTATGTCAACTTATAGCTGAAAACCAAGATTCAGAAGATTCCGGGGAAAAGGATGATCGCATTGATGAAGCGTAAAGCCAGCTGGAGAAATCTGATTCACTACCCATGGTTCTATTTGTCGCCACCAAAGTGATAAATGGTATTCTAATATCACTTTCTTTCTCACTTATGGTGAGTGTCCACTCATTTGACTTCAAAGGGAAGCGTGCTATAAAGCTCGGGAAGCTAGATATGTCATTTGGGACGACACTTTATACAAACGCTGAATAGATGGCATCTTCTTGCGATGTGTTGACAAACCACAACAGACAAAGTTACTTCAAAGTTTTCACGATTCAGCCTGTGGTGGTCACTTCTCCTCTTCCGTGATAGTACACAAAATCATCTCGTGATAAGTACTATTGGCCAACACTTTTCCAGGATGCAGCCACTTGGGTAGAAAAATGTGACCTCTGCCAGCAATTTGTAGGCAAGCCCAAATTGGTTGCTTTTCCCCTCAGGCCGGTCATCATTGACGAACCATTTAGGTAGTGGGGAATCGATTTTATTGGTGCACTCAATCCCCAATCGAGTGCCGGACATAGTTATGTCCTGACAGCAATAGATTACTTCACGAAATGGGTGGAAGCCATACCTATCAAACATGCCACTTCCGAGGTTGTTTGCAGTTTCATCAAAGAAAATATCATTGTCAGGTTTGGCGTTCCAAACAAGATTGTTGCTGATAACGCTTCCAACTTCTCCTCACGAGAAGTTGTTGGTTTTTGCTATGAATACGGAATAACTTTGGCTCACGCCTCAGATTATTACCCTTAGGGAAATGGTCAAGTAGAATCCAGTAATAAAAACTTAGTAACCATCATACGAAAGCTAGTGGATGAGAATCAATGAATGTGGCACAAGTCATTATACGACGCTCTGTGGGTGGACCGCATTACTCCCAAGAGGTCTCTCGGCATGTCACCTTTTCAAGTGTTATATGGAACCAATGCTGAGCTTTCCATTTCTACAGAACTCCCTGCCCTGTGCTTGGCATGAGCAACTGAAGATGAGAATTTCCAAAATTCTCTTGAAAAGAGGATCATTTATCTAGCAGAGCTCGAAGAAAAGAGAGTAAGAGTGGTCGACAGGATCACCGAACATCAAAATCAAGTCAAAAGATTGTTCGATAAAAATCTAAGCAAAGAGAGTACCAGGTGGGAACCTCGTCCTTTTGTGGGACAAACGAAGAGAGCCGAAGGGCATGCACGGAAAATTTGATTCCCTATCAAGAGGACCTTTCAAGATCAAGTAGCTCAATAGAGAGAATAGCTTCTATCTCTCGTATCTAGATGGAACTGAGCTCCCGCTTCCCTATAGCGAGCAGCATTTGAAGATCTTCATGAAGTAGAGATTGCTCTCTTCTTTGTATAGTTTTCTTCAGTTGTGTGTTTATTTTTGTCATGTGTTTTCTTTTGTTGGTTCTGTGTTTCCCCTTTTGGTCGCCCTTGTTTTTGACTCTGTAACCCAATGGATAGGCACATGTAGATCTGGGATTCTCTACCCCTGAGTTCCACTCAAAGATAGTCCCCAGAAAGAGCTAGTTGTTATCCCGTAAAATTGACAAGGGCAATTTCACGGGTAACCCAATGGAATTTTGTTCTCGGTCCTCATCATGGACCCTCTTGCGTTTGAACGTTGCAAAACCCTTTCTCGGGAAATCTAGTTTTTCAAACTTAGCCATTTTTAGTCTTTTTTGGTTGGGCACACCTTTTATCTGTGCAACACAGAGTAAGTTTGCGCCCCCTTCATTTCCTTTGGCGCACCTTTTGAAGTGTCAACACATGTTTTGGTGTGCCTCATTTTGCATGTGCGACGCATGCGCACGTATTTTTTTAGTGTTGACAAAGGCACATGTTTTTGTTACACCAAAGGCACACATAATCACATGTTAACACGTGTTTTGGTGCACCAAAGGGTGAAAAGTTTTTAGTATTGATAGATTTTTTGGTGTACCCCTTAAAAAGTGGTTGGCACATTTATTGCACCTTTTCCTATATATAGGCGCATCTGCCTTGTCACTTTCACAATTAAAAAAAAACGTGATAGATTTTATTCCTCTACACCTGTCAACACGCTTGTCATCCTCGTATAGCATTCGTGGACCCCGATTCATCTCTCATATATATATATTCCGGTAGGTGGTCCTTATTCCTCTTGTGTTTTTACCGTTGGTTGTTTGTTTGCGTAGTAGGAAGCATGGAGTTGTAAAACCCCTCTGTTGCTGTTCTTGCTGTCCTTCTCCCATGCTCTTCCTCCTCTTTCCAGATCTGCTGGTAAGGAGGACTCTACCTCGGAAAAAATCACTTGGATCTCCTTAGTATGCCTCTTCACCATCCAAAAACCCTACTGCGAAGAGGCTTAAAACACATGCAAACCCCTCCAAAGAAAGAAACAAAACTTAAAAGTTCGTGCGACTACATTTTCCTCTTGGCGCATTCGCCATGCTTGCTACATAAAATACAATTACACCTGAAGGCACACTTTACTTGCTTGCTGACGCAACACCCAATAATCTTGCACCCTCTTGGCACACCAAGCTCCTATGTAACATTGCAAAACTCCGTGCCATCAGCGCACTTCGCACCCATGTAACACTAACCTTACTTGTGCCAAGTATAAAATCGCTTGAAAGGTGCAGAGCATCCCATGTATACAAGAACACAATGTCATGCAAACCTTTCATGCACCACGCAAAGTTCCCTTTTGCACACGTAAAGATGATGTTACACACACTAAACCTGCGCCCTTTGGTGCATCTTTTCCCCGTGCAACATGAAAATTATCTGCGCCCAGTATAAAATGCATATAAATGGTGCAGGCGCACTTCTGCTTGTAACAACAAAAATGTCATGTGTAGATCCATGCGCCTTGTTCCCTTACTTTTAGACTGATTTGTCCTCAGTAACACCCTTTTTCGTGCACCATACTATTTAATCCTGCAGCCTATAGTGTTCATGCACCCTGCGCCCCGATGCCTTGAAATTGCTAACTCTTCCTTTTGTCAATACTTTAATGGGAGATCAAATAGCTAACATGACTCTTCTACATTGGGTTTCACTTCTTCTTCTTGTAGATCAACAACTGAGTTCAAAACTACATATGTCTACATCAAGCAAGAGACCAACCAAGTCTAAGGGTAATGCCAAGCTTATAGAGGAAGAGATGAAGTACAAATCTCGAGAGAGTCGATGCCCGAATCCCGTGAAGAATGTGACCTAGATATAAGATACTCTGAGCTCGGTCACATCGATATGGAAGATTTCTAGGCCAGAACCAAGAGTGTCACAGGAAGTCCCTGGATGGAAAAACTAGTAGGTAGTGGCCTGCATTTTGCTGGGGGGATCCCAGTCAATGCAGTAAACAATGAATTCATGATGGTAATGGCCCGTCACAACAAAAAGACACGAGGTGTGTCCAAAATGAGAAGGGTGAGGTCGTGATCAACCTCACTGCCTAGCACTTTGAAATTATGCTTGGCATTCCTCACCACCGACACTTTGTGGCTATAAGCCAAGAAGACTGCACCAAGGCTTGGGAGGACAACGAAGACCAATGTATGTAATTGATGAATGAGGTGTACCTGAAAAACAAGAAGGTGGTAACCAGATGGCCACAGGTCATTCACCGCAGTGATTTCTCCGAGGAACTAAGTGATACCATCACATTCCTAAGTAGAGTATTTGGGATTTCTAACGCCCACTACTTTCATAAATGGATGCTCAGGTACCTAGAGACAATGAACAAGAATGTGCTAGATCAACGCTTCGAGTGGGCGGAGATCATAATTAGCACTATATCCGAGCAGCTCCAACAAATCACCACAACAGGGAGGTTCTACATGAACTCCTACGTAGTTTATGATACACCTGAGAGGGATTATATCACATAGATGTGATGCGGGTTTTGGCCCCAAGTAAAAATATATGAATACTACCCAGAGCTGAAGCTGGAAAATAGTATTTCATAGTTTACAAAGATTAATGACGCTTTCTTCTATGGCATCGTCTACCTTTTGAGGCCAAACATGACTCATGGTCATACGACCAAGAGCATTGTTGCAGCAACGAGAGAAGTGGGGGGCCTTATTCACGCAATTTCCCACCTTCACCTATCTAAGGGAAGCCAACTTCTTGGGGGAACCCACCAAATTGCCAAGATATGCCGGCCCCAAGCTGATCCTGTTGGAGCTATCCAGATAGCTCATAACCTACCATGAAAAGTGTTTGAAGAGAAAGAAGGGTGGAACTCCTTTCCCCTTCACAAGGTGGGTAGTACACTTGTCTTTCCCACCACAAATCCCGAGAGATGTTTGTAGAGTTAGAACTGCTCAATCTAAAGCACAACTTCCTAGCTAGGCCAACTTTCAATCCAAGAAATTACCTTCCTGGGCCAACTCTATCCGATCCACATTCCAAAGACTAAGGACATTTATATCAACTCGTATCACGAGGTTGAGCTCACAAGAAAGGATCACTCCCCTTGGATTTGGCTGAAATCATTCAGTATGGCGTGGCCATTGTCCTAAAAGGTTATCAAACTACTAATCAAGAAGTTGATCAGGTATATCTTGACACGGATGGGGACAACTAGCCATTTTCTGTAATTGACAGAACTAAAGCACTCGAGACCATTGAAGAAAGGGTCAAAGAAACTCTGTGGAGAACATAGCACTGGTGCAGGATGAATGGCCTCATCTACCTCGGGGTAGATTTCACCACATCTCCATTGGGCAACGCACCTTCCAGGCCAAAACATCTGCCAAAGGGTAGGGGCAAAGACAAAGAGGGTGAGTCAAGCTCTGCCCAAGAAGAGGCTCCTGAGAGTCCCCCTTCCGCCGCACAAGAACAAGTTGTAACTCTGGCTTCCCCAGAGAAAGAAGTGGCCGAAGATGTTCCGATGGGCACATCCACTCAAGATGTTTCCACTACTACAACTATTGAGGTCCCTTCTATCCCTTCTCCCTCTCCTCCTTCCCTCCTCGCGTGACCCAAGCAACCATTCCTTTGGTTGTATCCTCTCCCCCATCTTCTACTGTTCCCCCTTCCTCGTCATCCATCTTCTCTTCTCTCACGGAGCTGTCCCCCACCATTTCTTCCCTCATCTCTCAGCTCCCTTCCATTCCCATGTCTACCTCCCCTACAGTATCTCTTCCTCCCGTGAGCATTTTCTCAGCCTCCTCTCAATTCCACCTCCAAGTGTCTCAACGCACTTTCTCTCTACTACTGCAACTACTCCCTTTTCTACTTCTGGTCCCTCTCCCATAAGTCTAACATGGATCTCTCAACACCTGAGCTAACAAAAGAGGAAATTTCCCATCACACCGATGGACTTCTCTATCATCCCATCAAAGGGGGCCAAGAAAAAAACCTATAACCCGCTTCTCTCATAGTGCGTCAAGAGAGAGAGAGTAATGGAGATAGCATATCCCAATCCTTTAAAGGATAAAAAGGATCTGTCTTTGATAGATTATATAGTGACCCAAGTCACAATAAGGACATCTTCAGAAAGCCTTCAGGGAGAGGCCCTATCTGCAGCTGACGCCCTTTGCAAGAAGCTCCAGGAAGCAAAGGAAGAAAAGAGGCTATTAAAGGAGCAAAATAAACATCTTGTCCACGCCTTGCATAAAATGGGCAAAGTGCACCTCCTCAATCGCCACCGAAACTATTGAGCCTCTCGAGCCAGATAAGATAAATTAATACGCCAAAATCAGCGAAAGGTGGTATGGCGGTTTCTGCCTAGAGAAGCCAAATCATCAAAGAAAGTGAGGGAGTAATCGCCAAGTTCACCAGATTGTATCAGAATATCAGTCGGGTGAACAAAGAGCTCCAGGTGATTGCAGGACTGTCTTTAAGAGCTGGACCATGCTAGGATGCAACATGAGACCTTTGAAAAATGCTTGAATGTTCATCAAAGATCTGGTCAAGTTTTGCATCTTCGATCACCCCAGAGCCCTCAACAAAATCCTTTCTACTTTGGACTACCGGGTCGATCAGTTGGAGTTTGTCCTAGAAAAGATTGATAAAATCAAGGAGGAAGCCCTAGATGCAATGCATCAAATGGAGAAAATTGTCCTGAGAATGTCTCCGGGCTTGCTTACTCCTTTGACCTTGAGAAAGGCAAATGAAACTATTCGGATCTTCAAGGAGATCATTTTGCAAGGACTGGGGCCAGAAGTCACTTTCGACGCCGAATCCATCAACAACCTGCTGCCCTATCATAACTTCATAGGGTACCTGATAAAGGTAGAAAATGAATATTCCAAGCTCCCGAAAAAGCTCACAGATGAGTGGGAAACTTGCGAGGCTATCAGTGATCATCACAAGGATCCTTCCTAGGATCAACTTCAACCCATGATCAGCAAGTTCATGGAATATCGTGCCTGGCCCACATCACGCCTCCCGAGCAGAGCAGAAGCAGGATAGCCCCTTTCAGCCACAGGATGACAATGAATAGTCTCATTCTTCTCGACCTT
This sequence comes from Taxus wallichiana var. yunnanensis, assembly GCA_018340775.1. Classification (NCBI taxonomy): domain Eukaryota; kingdom Viridiplantae; phylum Streptophyta; class Pinopsida; order Cupressales; family Taxaceae; genus Taxus; species Taxus wallichiana. The sequence goes on along the minus strand of CM031233.1, from coordinate 246,624,490 downwards.
CTCTTTGTAAATATCTAAAGTATGTTGACACAAATGATGACATCATCCATGTTGCACCATGGGATGATGTCATCCACCAAGTTGTCAAAAGTCAACAAATGACTTTAAGATATTTTGTAAGATATTTTGTAATTAAGTGGTTGGTTTTTTTTGCCTTCTTTTCTTCTCTTCTTCTATAAATACTTGAATACTTGTTGTATTCAAGGGTGGATACTTTTCAGATGAAAAATAGAAGTAAGAAGAAAAGACTTTGAAATTTTTGTAATAGAAACAAATATTAATACAATATTTAGACTTTGTGATGAATACCATTTTTTTACATCAGACCTTTCTTATGTTAGATCTGTATGATTGTTCTCGTTGAATCTACTTCTACTTTGTTGTCATTTATTCATCGCATTGCTTTATTCGTCTATACAAGTAGGTTTAGCTCTGTTTACTACCAACCCAAATCATAGATCCTCTGACCTTTCTGCTTTGGAATTCATTTCTTTTCTCCTTTCAGATCTTTCCCATCTCCCACCTCGTTCCTTTCCCTTCTTTTACAGTTGGAAATACCTCTACTGGGATGAGATCCCAACCCCTAAAGTAGAATATTGTGATATTTGCATAGATTCATGTTGGTAGAATAGCAATAAACCGGTTTCGATTCTTTGACTCAAAGAGGGCTATGCCTGCGCACACCGATGGCTTGTCTGTCCCTAGATCTACCCATACGACAGATTTTCGAACCAACACAACAAATACATGTGGCACTTGTGTGACACTATAAAAATCAGGTTCTAATTTTATTCTCGAGTCACATGCATCTAGTATAGGTCGTCGGTGCCCAAACGCCCTATATTATCATTAGAACTTGTGTCGCATGTGTTTCATGACCTAAAAATTATTTTGAGAAATAATGACATAGATCACCTCTTGTTCAATAGTTTCCCATTTGAGACTAGTCTTAGACATCACATAAATAATTTAAGTCCATTCCTCTCTCTCTCTTGCACTTAGGTTTTCATATTTATTATCTTATTAGTTGTGTCAAATCTATATTCTAGCATTTTTATCATATGTGACTCTCAAATTTGGGTTTAATAAAGTTCTATTTTTGTTAAATCATTTGATCAAACTAAATTTACACACTCGGTTGATCTTGTCTTTCTTGTATTGATTCAATATTTTAGGTTTCTTTCACCATCGGTAGCTCCATTGATGACTTCTTACGCACTCATCCTAATTGTAAGGATAAAATCAAATATTTCTTGGCCAATGCTTACATTTCTCCTAATACTCCTCTAGATCATGTATATTAGCAGTTTGTAGCCACATTTTCTCCACAAATTACTTTCCCATCTGATACAACCACCTCTCTTTCTATTTATGAAAATGACCCTCCTCTTTATATCCAGGCTTGTATCTATAATATAGGCATTAGGCGAGTACTAGTTGATAATGGATCTGAGATCAATCTTTGTAATCTCACATTTCTTCAATAGATTTTCCTTTACTCAACTCAGATCGGTCCCTCATCTATTTCTATGCATAGCTATGATTCCTCTACATGTTCGTTCATGGGAACTATCACCTTGCCCATCACAATTTGGCCTAAAACTGTTGCTATGGTATTATTGTTCATTGACAGTAAACTCTAGTATAATTACTTACTTGGTAGTCCATGGATCTATGTTATAGAAGTAATACCTTATACATTTCATCGGTGTGTTAAATTACTATATGATGGCCATCTAAGTGTTATTATTGTTGTCTACAACCCATTTAAATATTCTAATGTAGAACCAATCACTTCTCTACCTACTCCCCTTCTATATCCCAATTTTGGTCATCCCCATAATCATCCTACATATCTCACTGATGATTATCAACTCATGAAAAATCCTTCCCCTACCACCACATGCTTTGTCTTGTAAGGATCAATTTGTGCATTCAAAATCATGACATCCACTTCATCTTTCTAGTAACACTCGTGTCGGAACCTTCTCCTTTCACATGTAGTCTTTTCATCCATAAATCTTATTAGCCTCAAATTACATTCAATCCCACATGATCTAACGCTATTTACATGCATGAGCGCTTGGCTTGGTTACGATTAACACTTGTTGATATTCTTCATCTACCTCATTCTCCTAACCTCTACCATAAATGTGTATTCATTACCCTAACATCCATTCTTTCTCATCTCTCTTATACATCATGATACAAAACTTGTATTGTCATTACCCTATGATGAACTCTTGTGCTATGGTTCACACTTCACTCATTAGGGCACACTTAATCTATGAACTTGACATAACTCACAATATTTTTCCTCTATGCTTCATTCATTCTATCATTCTAGCGCACATTATCAAACCATTTCCCGATGATTCACTCTTTTTCTATAATTAATTCTTGATTGTTGATGCATATTTTATAAATTAACCTCATCTCATAATCAAAAACATCTATTGGAGGGAAATTTGTTCATATTATATTGAAATTGCATACCATTCCATCTCACTTACACACACATCATACTTCATATCTTGGTTATGCATACTCTTTCTTTCTTCTACTTACATTTACACTATGTTTTCCATTCTAGACAGATACTTAGCATGTGAATATATTTTCTATATACACATGCTCATTCACTTGTTCTCTAGTTGTGCATGAAGAATTATAACCTATCTTTACATGGTGCAATGGTGCTTGGCACTATACCTCTTACTAATGCCACCGAGGCTCCCGGGAGTGTCTACATTCTCACACATTACAAGAGATATTATTTGATTAGTTAGTACTTCCTATTCTTACTATTAAACTACTTTCTATCGATACATACATGCTTTGACATACTTCTTATATCTCTAAAATGCTAATGGGTGCTTCATGTGCAACATTTTCTTTGTAGAAACTATTTTTAACCATGGTTTTTTTGATACACTTATTTTGACAATATTTTCCACTAATTTCTACTTGTATGCTATTTTAATGGGTTATGCCTTATGCATTGTTTTATCATTACTTGTATGCCTTTGGGTGCTTCAGCATGATTGTCTTGTGACATTGTGAGCGGTGTCCCATGTTTAAAACCTACTTTTGTGGTCCATATTTTATGCACACTTGCTTGTTACATTGTTCTTTATTGTATGCTTAATAATTTTTCTACTAACAAATCTTACTAGCCATATTGTTTTCATCTACCTTGGTTTCCACCATTCAAATTAGATCCTCCCAATTTTAGAATATAAGAGTTATAATAAATGCCTACATAGTATACTAACAGAGTAGTCTTATAGTCACAAAATGACCCAAAACTTGACCTTGGTTCTCGGTATAACACAAAACCCAATGTCAAGCTCATTTACTGAGATTCCAAGGTCTTTTTATTCCCCTTGGCACTAATTTCCAAGGGGTAGACACATCAATATTCTCATATCAACACAATTCACATTGATTCACATATAATTTTTCACAAGATAAAGCATAGTCCTCCAGTAAGTAGAATGCATTCTATCTACTTTTCAATCGGAACAATCAATACATGTGGAATAAATTAGGGACAATAGGAACAAATTAGGATGACACCATCTGTAGTGGTGTATAATCATGTAAGATTCATGGAAAGAGATTAACACTAGACCTATCTCCCCAAAATTTGCTCTTTTTCATGATATTTCTCAAAAAAATTGCTCTTGGTATGAGATCACCCAAAAATCTCATATTTGGCATGATATGGCCAAAAAAGCTAGCTCTTTGTGTGAGATCACATAGAAAACTCGTTCTTAATGTGAGATATCCCAAAAAAATCACTCTTTAATATCATTTGAGGAGATTTTATATCCTTTTCACTCTTTGTAAATATGGTGCACACTTTCCTATTACTAATTTTACATACTTTCATTGTTTTCACATACTTATGAATAATTTTCATATATACATCTTTGATTTCTTATTTTCTCTTCTTGTGCAAGTCGATCCTTAATATTTAATAAGAAGCATCCTTTAACAAGCTACAATAACAAGCCACAAAAATAATAGGTAGAACACGGTACAACACATATGCTTCACCCCTAAGGTCAATTTCCTTTCCTAGATTGAACTCTTCATCAATTCACACTTCACTTTTCCATTTGGGACACTTATTGAAATCAAACTCTACAAGGATCAAAGGTACATAACTTATCACTACTTTTAATTATCGATTATTCACTTAATAACATAAAGTGGGGAAAATGTAGACACAAAATTATGCACTTGGGTACATTTCTACGTCGATAAACACATACTAACATTCATACGATTCCTAAGAAATAAAACTAATAGTTTAAGACTATATTTGGCCTTTTATCTTTGTGTCTTTCTATATATTTGGTCTTTCACACCCTAAAAACCAGTTGATACTTTACTTGTTTAAATTTTATGGCTCCAAGATGCTAGCGCCTAGCTAGGATAGGAGCTTGTAGGTGCCCCTATCCCCTTTAGGTGCCTTGCCCATTTTCCACCTTACTCACTTATTTTGGGTCTCTTTTATATTTTAGATTTCATTTTCACTTATAAGTTGGCCTTCTAGTTTTCAATTATGAAATTCATACAAAGGAATCATACAAATACAAAGCTCGTAACCAAAATAAAGGACAGAGCTCTAAGCATCATTATTATCACCTAATATTGTATTCAAAAGGATCCTAAAACGCTTCAAAGAATCCATTTTTCATTCAATCAAGTGACACTTGGGACTAAATTTTATACATACATAGTATAGGAAGAGGAATTTCCTTTTTCCATCCAAAAATCTATCTACATTGCTACATATAGCTAACCTACTATCAAGTGAAGTTTCATAAGGGAATCTTAGGCTATGATTATTTCACACACACAACATAAATACATATAGTCCGAGGTGTTGCATACCAATCCGTTTTAAGTTCACTCTATCACATTACCATCGAGGTTAGTCGACTCCCATATTGCATCTTTATTTTTTTGATTTGATGTGGTATTGTGGGTTTTATAGGTGAATATTTGTTTTGTAGGTTACATATACCTCAGTGATCATATTTCAAAACATAGGCAATCCACAATGAATACATGAGAAACTTGTGTGACACTCCATAAGTATTTTTGTGATCATTTTCTAAGTGAATGGAACCTAGTAGAGGTCATGAGCACTTATGCATGCTTGTGCTTCCGTGGGTGCCCCTGTTGAACATGTTTTGTGACCTACGTAATTTATTTAGATAAATAAAAATCCAAATCACCTCATGATCAACATTTTCCCCATCTTATACATGTACCAAATAATACGTAAATCAATTAAGTACATTCCTTTCTCTCTTACTGAGTTAGTGTTTCATATTTATTATCTTATTTTGTGTGTCAAATATTTATTTGAGAATTTTTATCATACATGACTCTACAATTACAATTTAATAAAGTTCTATTTCTATTAAATAGGTATCATAGTGAGGAGTAGGTACATAGATTACGTTCCAAAAGGATCAAAGGGTGGATACTTTGTTGAAGAGGAAAAGTCAAGGGAAATAAGGATGAAGAAGGAAAGTTCACAATAATAACATGAAAATAAAATAATTAAACATAGATAGATATATGCATAAAGTATTGGATCCGAATAGGGATATGGATAGAGGTGAATAATATATAGAAAGGATATAAGAAGAGGAGTGACATCAACAAGTTTCAGATTGAAATGAATTTGACACATTTTTTCGGTAAGAAGCACGGTGGAAAGTTCGCAAATAGAAGGTCAACTTCTATTATCAAACTATTTATGAAAAATCTTAAAAATGTCAATCCTCAAGAGGATTTAAAGAGTTACAAAGGTGGAAAATCTAAACAATTTCCCTCCAATAAGAACCTATAACATCTAACCACTAACTCTAAATAATTCAAAGCTAACTCTCAAAATATGGTTTCAAGTAGGTATTTATAGGAAATATTCCCCAAGAAGGATTTTGAAACTCCTTCTAGGAATCCTTATCAAACAAAAATTTGAACTCTTGTGCATTAATGTCTTCAGAAGTACTTCTAACCTATTAGCTTAGTCAAGTCCATTCGTAACAGCTATTCAATGTCAAGGTAACATTTCTTCATATGTCTATCACATCATTTACTACCTTCAATCATTTTCTTTCCTGGACCCTATTTTTCCCCTTTTGAAAGATTTTGGATACCCCCATCTTCAAAACTTTTGCACATCACTACACACATATCTATAGTGCTTTATATTTTATCCATTAAAAATATTTTGTGTGATACTATACATATAACATATTATCTAAATGTATTAGGTTAATCTTTTCTAACATGATTCTTTTGCATCAAAAATAAAGGATAAATGTGAGGTAGAAAACACTTGAGGAAAAGAAAAAAAAGGAAACATTTGGAGGAGATGTTAACGAGATATGGTGGATTTTTTTCTTATGAGTGTGTACAAGTTCATATGGAGAGGTTGTATTATTTATTTTTCAAGGATTTAGAAGAAAATTAAGAAGCAAACAGAATATAAATAATGTTCATTCTATAAGAAAGTTTGGAATATTAACTTCACTAGTCTAATGCGTGATTGTACAACTAACTCAAACAACTTGATTTAATGTTTATGTTTCAAGTACCTCATGTTGGTACCAAAATAGGTTCTCCCTTTGAATTCAAGAAACATAAAAAGGTGAACTAGGATTATTAGAGACAGATAAGTCAACATTTAAGATGTTTTGTAGCGAGGAAAGGATGAGCTATCTCTTTGTTACTAGAGCGGGAAAATTTGGGTAGCTCCGTGCTTGAGGGTTTTACCTACCCTCCTACTTTAGGATCTTCCTTTAGCTAGGGTGAGAGGACCCATTTTTTGTTTGTATTTGTAAGAGAGATGAATGGATCAACAATATTTGATTCTCCTTTGAGGATAAATGAGAAATAAACCTTGGGAAGAAACAACCAATGCAACATAATATAACTCTCACAAGTTGTCACTTCTAGACAATGCAGATGTATCCTAACCCAAGGCTTGAGCTAATAAAGATGAAAACATAACCAACTTGCTTTGCATATTATTAATTTAACGGGAAAGAATGGGCAATTCTTGTAGGATTTTTCAGTTTTGGATCTAATTTATTGGGAATTAAGTAGGATAAAGTTGATTATATCAAATATAAGAGACAATTTTAAGAAATTCTAGTAGATATTCCAAACAATATGATGAAAAATACTTCATAGCCAATAATGAACCTTCAACCAAGATATCTACCCATGGAAGCCCAAAGATACATGGTTTCACACATTATTTAAAACTTTAAAAGGAAAAACTCATGTGAAATACTCAATTAAACATCAATAATCCTTGATCTATCATGCTTAAGATACACTCATAGACTAACAGACAATCAGTATCAAAAAAATGGAATTAAAATGAGTTTAAATATTTTTATTGCACGATGAAATGAAATCTCTTCTCATAGCACAATTTTAGTTACAAAAATACTCTCATAAGGATAAGATCTTGTATGATTCAGAGGAATTCCTAGCATAAGACTACAATAAGAACATGAAAAAACTAATTGAAAACATCAAAAATTAACAATGGACTCAACAATTTCTCGTGATTAAAAAAATTTGTTTAGGGCTCATCAAATTTCTCAGCAAGTGAAAGTTTCATTTACTATCTCAATGACTTTTAATGGATGCACACTTGCATTCATCTTGACATGATTCAATTTTAAAGCTCAAGAAAATAATAGGTTTCTCATACATATTCTTGGGAAAATGGTTTCCCTCGGCATCCACCTTATGTCTTTCTCTGAAGATTTTTAGAAAATATTAACTCCCCTTATGTGAGATTGTTCTCATCAAATTTATAAAATTTCACTCACTTACTCATTCTATTTTTTCCCCCCAAAAGCATGAATCTCTAAGAGAATATTATTCATAGCATACAACTTAGTTTATTGTTATTCTCTTGTAAATATCTTATCTATTGTTGCTAGGTGGAGAAGTTATGAGCTAATAACATTTTTACCTCTTCCGACATGGCTGAGACATCATGTCATTCTTTTTGTTAGTCACTTAATCATTTATTTCCTTTTGGCGTGCAAGAAACCCCTTTTTGATGATTCTTAGGTGCTCCCATATGGTTGGATGTGACATGCAATCCCTCTCACCTTTTGAGAATCAACCTCAGGTAATATATGCTTGAGTTTGTACTCTTTAGAATTGATTATCCCCACATAGATTCCATCACATTAACAAAGCTATTTTCGGTACATAATGACAATCCTGTAATATTTATCTACTTCATGCAAGTTGAGAAGAAAATTTTTTTTCATTTGATTGCAATGATTTCACTCAATTAAGCATGTTTGCATTATTCTCATTATAAATTTGAGTCTTCCTTTTCACCAATATGCATCCCTTTCTCCAATCAAGAATGTGAAGAATTATTACAAAGTTCTTTACTTGACACAATGGTGAATTTAGTTATGGAAAAAAACTTGAAAGAGATCTCTTCGAAGATTTAAACCAAATATTTAACCTACATGGTCGAGATGAAGCTTTTTTCGGGTTTTTATATTACAAACCCAAGGGATACTAAAATTCCCGTGACATTCGACAAGTTCAGCTCACACTCTTCCTAAGATTGATCAAAATCAATCATGTCTTCTCGGCCTTCTAAACTATTTACTACCATCATTTCCGATGGGAACACTAGATATTTCTAGAAGATTTGAATAAATTTTGGATCCAAAAGAGCCATGTTTTTAAGAGGACGATGGCTTATAAGTGTCCCTTTTTAGTAGTGACAAATTTGTGATGATTGATATCCCCAAGGAGTCATACATGCACTACAACTAGTCCAACATTGTTATTGTGCCCGTCATTTATCTTAAAATGGGTGAACTAGAGAAGAGAATCACCTCCTTAGAAATGGGGTCATGAACTTTCAACACCAACCCTAACACCCACCACACCAAAGCACAATCCTCAATATAGGAAAATTGAGCTCACAGACCACAATTATCATTTTGGATGAGGAGGAAGTGGGATCTTCATCTTCTTGAATTTTGAAAGTATCATTATCTGCCACCAGGGAGGGTAAGGGAAAGTCTACTCTTCAACCTTCCATTTCAAAGCAAGCCTCTTTGATGTATAAGGGATTATAAGTCCCTTGGCTTGTTCCTTAGCTAAAGGAGCATCCACCTTTTGCAAGGAGGCAAAGAGGTGATTCTAGGTTCAAATTTCTTGCTCCATATGATACAAGGGATAAAAATATTTCTCCTCAAACCAATCCATATGATCCTCTACAATCTTCTTCCACCCATCCCACTCCCTACAAGTAAATATGGAAATCAACATTTTCCATAGGTAGTTCAGACCTCTTGGGATGGGTATCATCCTATCAAGAAAGTTGACCTGATGGGTGTTTTGCATGGCCCCATAATTAATCTTGAGTTATTGATGTATATGGGAATGTCCTGGGACCTGGTGGGGTTAGTTTTATTCACTCGATGGTTCAAGGATCACATGAATTTATATCTAGGAAGAACAGGATGTTGAACAAGATTCCTCCATTCGGATTTATATTTTAAGCTAGAAGTTGAAGACAATCGAGCATTGTTTCTCTTCTTGTTTCCTTTCTTTCCAATATGTATACAACTTTTTTACTATGGGCTTGGGCCCCAATAGAATCCCCATTTGATTTCAATTCGTAAAATAGCCAATGTAAAATGTTATACCAACACATGAACTTCATAATGGATTTTACAATTTTACTTGAACTAATAATGAAAGTTCACTATATTGTATCGATTGCATGCATTTTTGTAATTAATCTGTTAAAAATGTGTCCAATTCAAATGAAATAACAATATTGAATGTATTTAAGATGAATAATTTTAAAGGAAAGCAAGCCTAAACTTACACATTGGCCTTCACCATCGGGTCACCGTATCCATCATCTTCATCACCTTATTTTATCCCCGAAGGAGAAAAATCTGCATTTTGAATGGGTGACATCATTGCAACTAAAACATTATGAATGGTGAGCATCTCAGCAATTGGAACATTCATACTGATCTCCATGGTTAACACTCTTTTTGCTGATTCAAACTATCCCCTATTCTCGTTTCTAGGTTTGATTTTTCCAAACCTTTTCCCTTTTTATTTTTCAATGTATATTGCTCACTCAATTATCCATATTTCCTTGGGTCAATGGGTGTACCCTTTTACTTTTTCAAACACTTCCCTTTTATTGGCACAAATACATCATTCAACACACCTTGTGGCTATCTCGATTGGATCCTTCGGTGGTGATATTTTTCCTGTATGCCACGTGAAGATTTCACGTTCTTTGGGGCCCTTCCCCATATATCCCCTTCTGAAGTTGTGCCCATATGACACTTTGAAGCCTATGATTCCTTCTTGTTTATTTTGACTATTTAGACTACTTGGAATGCTTTACTATGCTTTCACCATGTGGTCGATGTTTGTTTCTCGGGGGCTCCCAACTTCTTACATTTTTTGAATGGTGCACTAAAGGGACACATGGAATACCACTTTTCCTTTTTTGAATTAAATTTCCTTTCTCCAACGACTTCTAAATTTAGGTTTTCTCATTATTTCCCATCTCATACAATCTTCTACAACATTTAATTTATACTAGGAGCAATTGGGGAAACATTTGAAAGGGAAAAAATCACAAGGATTCATCAATAGTGAAACACTTTCACAATCCTTGACCAAAAAGTGGATAATCACCCTAAACACAAGGATTTCATTCACACATGACATGACTATATCATCAAGTATATGTTTTTAACATGATAAAACCAGCCGGAGGAAAATGTTTGGAGGGAACACACTGGATTAGAGTGTGAGATAAAATTGAGCACCAACATCGAATCGATTGGGGATGGGCACCCCTGTGGGTGCCACAAAAACCATCCAAACCGAGCATGAAATAGAACAAGTTCCTAATTCCATTGGGTTATGGTGTTATATAAAACATTCAGAGTGTCCAAAAACATCAACACATTTAAAAAAAAATCAACTAAGAAACCAAGGCAACTAGTCACCGTAGAAGAGGAAACCTAAATGGAAACAAAAACAAAGAAAAAACAATAGAAAATAAAAACAAACAGATAAACCTAGGAACATGACTATATAATGTATAGGGGTGCATACCTTGTTTTTAAAATAGTCTCGGGAAGTGTTTCAAATGCCTACCATTGATAGGTAAATCCAACAATTCACCATCTAAATCCTTTAGGAAGAAAGTATGTTCACCAATTCGTATATCAATGGAATAAGGGCCCATCCATAGTGCATCAAACTTACCATGTTTCCCCTTATCTTCATGCCTGCTATCCCATAGTAAGACAAGATCTCCAACACTAAAGGCTCTAGGGGTCACCTTTTTATCAAATAACTTTTTAAGTTTTTCTCTGAATCTCAAATTTCTTTGGTGAGATTCCCTTCTCTCTTCATCCAACTGAACTATCTGATTGATCCTTGCCTCATAGGGATTAAATTCTTCATCCTCAAGCTGTTACATGAACTAATAAGAGGATAACTACATATGCAAGGGTAAAATAGCTTGGACTCCATAAACTAGCTCAAATGGGCTCTTTCCAGTGGCTCTCTTGGTAGTGATTATATCTTCCATAAAGCAAACTTCAACTGCTCACCCCATTTCCTTTTGTTAACCTCCAATGTTCTTCTAATGATTTAAAGAAAATTCTTATTGCTTGATTCATCCTAACCATTCCCTCCAGGGTTGTATTTCGATGCATATGTCATTTTTTCCCCATATTATTGACACATATTTACCAATGGCTTAGCTCTAAAACTCATTGCATTTTCAACAACTATCTTTGTAGGTACTCCAAACCTAAAAATTATATGATTTAGGATAAAATCCATGAAAATTTGATGATTTGTTTTCTTAGTAGGAATAGCCTCAACCCATTTTGTAAAATAATCAATAGCCACCAATATCCATTTGTGCCTTGCACTTGAGGGATCTGAAATTTCTCCAATAAAATCCATGCCCCATTGTTTAAAGGGGAAATCTATCGATATTGGTTGTAGGGTTAAGTCACCCAAAGCTTTCATTCTTGTTGAGAATATCTAACAACTTTCACATTTTCTAACTAATAAGGTTGCATGCTTGAAAAGTGTGGGCCACCAATACCCTTCCCTTACGATATTATGAGCAGTAAATATTCAAGAAAAATGGCCTCCACACACTCCCCATGAAATTCTACAATCAATTTGGGAGATTCATCCTCTTTAATGCACCTCAAAATAATCCCTTCAGGATTCTTCCAAGCCAACCCGTAATTAGTGATAATATACTTTTCGTGAGGTAATCGGGAGTTTCCTTTTTTATTTTTATCTAGATGACTTGGACACTCAAAATTTTCAACATTAAATATGATGTCCCCATACCATGTAGAATTAATTATCTTCTCATGAGCATCCATATTTCCCTCCTCAACTTCATTAATCTCCATCACTTGTAATTTCCTTTCTACCATTAGTTTTTCCAAGCCTATACCCCTAACCGACTTATTGGTTTGTACGTCCATGTCGTATTCTTGTAACTTGTTCACCCAACAACATATTTTACTGGAAACCTCCATTTATGATAAAATTTATTTGACCATAGTGTGGGGAAGATAGGAGACAATATTAGAGCTCAAGATATAAGGCCTAGAAATTTTAGTTTCTCTTAAAAAGAAAATTCTGCTTCTCCATGATGGTATACTTTAGTTCAACTTCCTACAATGCTTTACCAAAAAAGGAAATGGTTCTTTCATTTCCCTCGTCATCCTTTTGCAATATCACAAATGAAATGGTGTTTTCAGATATCAAAGGAGTATATTCTAAAAGCCTTCCTATAATCGGGGCTTCCAATATTGGAGCACTTTTCAATGCTTCTTTAATTCCATTGAAAGCTTAGAGAGCTTCTTCTTCCCATTTGATAATTTTATCCTTCTTTAGCATACTTGTGATAGGGATAGTCATTTCAACAAAATTTGAAATGAATATCCTTATGAAATTGATTTAGCTAAAGAAAGACTGAATCCCTTTCTTACTTTTTGGGAAAATAAATTTCCTAATTGCTTCCACTCTTTCAGGGTCGATCATGACCCCATCCTTTGATATAATGTGCCCCAACATATTTTATTTTCGAACCCCATAGTGGAGCTTTTTAAGTTTTAAAGAGATTTCATATTCTCTACACCTCATCAGCATCTTCTCTACATGTTTCAAATGATCACTCCTTTTCTTAGAAAATACCATCACATCATCCTAATAAACAATGATGAAATCATTGATATATCCTGAGAATGCAACATCCATATATCTTTAAAATTTTTCTCCAACATTCATCGTGCCAAATGAAATTCTCACATACACATAGGTACCCCATGGAGTGGTAAAATTAGTTTTGATCCTTTCTGATTGCTTTACTACCACCCCTAGAATCCATCTAGTGTAGACAATAATTCAAACCCAAGTGACCATTTGCAACATGTTATCCATATTAGGAAATGGATAATTATCTTTCATGGAGGCCTTGTTCAGGTTCCTAAAATCCACACACAACCTTATGTCTCCATTTTTCTTTCTAATTGGCACCAATTTTTCCACCCATGAAGAGTATCTTGTTGGTTGTATGATACCTCCATCCCTTAAATTTTTTAGTTATTCTTGCATTTTGAGGGAAAGGAGTGGATTAATTCTCCTTTTCTGTTGAATAAATTATTTTGCATTAGGTTCCAAAGGTATCTCATGTTGAAAAATATCCTCCCTATTTTTTTTCAATTTAGAGTAAGAATGTGCCATGCAATCATCATGTACTTCATCCAAAGTAGGACTACTTTTACTCCTTACTCAAATTACTACCTAGCCATACTATCATAGGTTTTTCTTCAGTTCCCATATTATGCTCTTCCACATCTCTTGAGGCTGAGATATGTCTATGAATTACCATGTCAACGTTATCAAAATTTGATTCTAAAGCAACCAACCCTCTTAGAATGGTGTTGGTTTTTAACTGATAATATCTTTTCCAAATATGGTTTCCTTACCATCACAAATAGAAACCATTGGTTCCTAATCAATGCACTGATAAGAAAACTCTCCTTTGTTATGTAATAACCTTTGAACCTAAGCATCATCTTCAAAAAAATTCCAATGCTTCACGCTATCAAGGATAGATGGTCTTGAAAATAATTTAATGTTATAATCATAGTAAGGAGAGACAATACAATTTTCAAAACTAGAACCCAACACTACTAACCTATTTACAACAACATTATGATTTCTGTCATGATATAATATATTGAAGGAGTCAAACATTTCAATAAAGTCTCAAAATACATGCTTATACTATTTCATCCTTTGATTCTTTGTGGCATACATTTTCCTAACCTTTTTGAATACCAACTCTGAGTCTCCTTTAACAATTATTTCCTTAATACCATACCTCCATGCAATCCGTAAAAGTAGAATTAGTGCTTCATAATCAATATTATGATTTGTGCACCCAAATTTAATTTTTAAGGAAAAATTAAAGATGTCATGTCTTAGAGATACAATGAAAACTCCAACATTGTTTCTTAAGTTCGAGAAATCTCCATCAAACATCATAGTCTAGAAGGCCGTAATTCTTTCAAGGCATTTAATCATATCAATATCACATTCATCAAAATATGCATAGCCGACGCAGTTATTAACATCCACATCTTAATATAACACTTTATAATAAGCATTGAAATGATCTTCAATTAGATGTAACATATTTTTCTCACCATATAACTTGACAAGGTTCCCCTCCACTAGTATGGTGGCATATGAAAGATCCATCTATGCACTTCCACCCACGCTAGTAACCCATTTTATTGATAATAACATTCCCCATTTATAGGGAAATCCACAATAACCAAATTCATGCTTAGATATTTAACATGGTAAGATGTTAATTTCACTACCAATCCATGAACATGCCCAATCACCGACACTTCCTTTTAATCCATAAAGAAGGCATTATCCAAACATTGTTATTACCTTGATGTTCAATTCATTCATTAATTCGAGAGGCATCACATTACATGAGGCCAATGACTAAAACACGCAGTTGTGTACCAATATTTCCTAAATGATTAAAGTAGTGTAAAAGGGATCAACATCAAGTTGTGATTTAACAAGGTACATACCTAGAGAAACTTCCAGAGATTCACAAAATTCTTCCAATGCCTTCAACACCTCCAACTCTCAAATTACAGGGGGAACATCCACATTATTTACATTCTTTCTCTGGGAATTCCTTCCATCTTCAAACACAAATACTCAAATGCCCTTTTACTATGATAAGGAAACCTAAGAAATTAAACAATAACTATAATAATTTTAATCGACTCAAAATCTGGGCAATATCACAGGGGATATGTTTGGGTAATTATGTGTTAGGAGAGGTAGTAATTATCCCTTCTTATGGTATAAGACTCTTCATGGTAAGGGCATGGGAAGGGGCACAAGATTTATTAGAAATAATGGGGGCCTTGTTAGGTGAATCTTTCCTCGATGATCTTTTTGATGTTAGTTAGAAGAAGACCTTTTGGTTTGTGTTATTTCCCTCATCCTTTGAAAGTTCTATTTCTAAATTTTACTCCTCCCGAGAAATCACCACATTCATCAAAACTTATCGGTCCTCTTCGAAGGAATTCCTCCATTATACTTTTTAATCATTAGAGCTCTTAAGTAATAAAATTTATGATTAGGAAATTCAAAATCCGAACCATATAAATCTTAACATCATCATCGAAGGAAAAGGAGATACCTAGTGAATGGAGTTCCAAAATCCTCGAGAGTCCGAGAACTTATTAATTCCAAGGAGGAAGCCCCATTCCACGAATCATTAGTACATTCCATCATATAGACATCTCCAATAGTGGAATCATCTTCATTATATTCATCCCCTTCACCTATGTCACATGGAGGATGGGGTAGGAAACACCGTCACACCAAAGCAATAATATTTTCCTTCTCAAACATAGATGCCCTTAATCAATGGATCGGGACAAGTCTATTTTCTCTCGTGAGGTCTGTTGTTTACTTCGTGACCCCATATGTCATTTTCCCTATCTTAATTTCTATGCTCACCTCTTGGATGAGCACACAATTTTTTCATCCCCCGAGGCCGACTATGGCCCTTTGAACTTTGTCCTATTCCTTTCTCTTCCTTGAAAAGTTTGTATGAGATTTATTTTACCATCCCTACAATGGTTTTATAAACCTTCTTCCGCATCCATTGACATGGTTGTTTGAGGCTTCTTAGGATTAATCAATTTAACACCCTCCCTCTTTGGAGGCTTTCTTGCAACCTTGATATTATTCTCTATCTTCACCACCATTACAAAGCCTTGCCTCATATTTTTATGGTACTTGTCCCTTAACTAATATGTCACCTTCTTATCAAAGGAATCACAATATTTAATCAAGTAAGACACATCACTCGCTCTCAATATTACATGAAATCTATTTAAGTAATGTTGAATTTGGTGTTAAAGTCCTGAAATGACTCATTGGTGTTTTTATTAATATTCTTGAATTAAGATAAAATAAATATTAGATTGGATTTATAACCATACTATTTATAAAAATCATTTTTAAATGTGAGTTGAGAATCAATACAATTATCTAACAAATATTTATACCAATCACATGAATATTCCTCTAAAGTATGGATAAATTTTTTTACATTAACATCCTCATGCTCGATCTAAAAATCTTCCATGATATGAACACAAAGCCTAAGGTTTAGGTCACCACCGATTTCATTATTTCCTTGAAACTTTGGTATCCTATTTCTTAGATCATTTGGTATTGCATTTAGATATCCCACCATTCCCAAAAATGTATGGGTCGATATACATTTACAACAAAGGGGGTCTAGGTGGTGGTTGATCCATGTTATTAATAGGAGATTAAGCAACAACATGATTGATTTATATTGAGGGAAAAACTAGTTTGTGGAATACTAGAGTAGGATCTTATAATGACAAATCCCTTAATAACTCCTTCTCTCACAATGACTATTACTATCTTGAAAGAACAGAAAGGGAGATTGAAAAATACCTTGATGATTTGAGGGGGAAGTTCCCTCACCAACAAGATTATGTGAGTTACCTCTAGGGATTTTTGTCCCATAATGATCAGATGCAGAAATAACCTTTAATTAATGGCTGATCTAAATCAAGAGTAGGGATTTTTCCTCTTTTGTCTCCTCACCACGTGTAAACTTCCATATTTTCCTTCTTACTTGACTCATATTTCCTAATTCTGGAACCAAATTTCGGATGGATCTGATTTGAATAAACACCTTCTTCCTTCATGCTTTACAAATGCTTCAAAAATTTCTCAAAAATAGAGACGTAAGGTACTGGTATTTACCTAATTTCTTTGGGATGAACAAAGTCACCACTAAGATCTTGCATCTTAGATATGTAAACCACTTGAAACAACCGGTTGATAAAATATGAAAACTTATCTTAGTAAAGATTAAAAAATCTCGCTGCCTTTAAAAACATTTATTCCTAGTCGAGTGAGATTTAATGGAAAGCCTTCTCAAACTAGGAAAATATCAAGCAATTGATTTCTTATTTAGCTCATTTTTTGTAATGCCTGATAAAGGATTAAACATAGATCATATATTTGCATTCAGATACAATTCACACATTACTTGAAGTTGATTTAACCTTATATTTGTTAAAATAGTCCCTAAAATAGTGTCAAAGTGGCGTTAGTACCCAAATAGGTTCTCCCTTTAAATTCAAGAAACATCAACAAAGCTAAGCATGATGCTTAAAGATAAATAAGTCAAAATTTAATTCATTCTATATTCAAGGAAAGAATTAACTATGTCTTTGTTACTAGAGAAGGAGAAGACGAGGGTTTTACCTACCCTCCTAATTTAAGCTCCACCTTTAGCTAGGGTGAGAGGACCCATTTTGTAACCTATATTTGCAAGGGAAATGAATGGATCAACAATATTTGACTCTCCTTTGAGGAAAATTGAGAAATAAACCTTGGGAAGACATGGTCAATGCAACATAATCTAACTCTCATGAGTTGTCACTTATAGAAAATGCAAATGTCTCCTAAAAGACTACTCATGCTACTAAAGAAAACAATAAAACCAAATTCCTTTTGCATATTTTAACTTTAACAAGAAAAGCATGAGTGATTCTTGTAGGATTTGTTAGTTTTTGATGTAATTTGTTTAGAATTAAGCATGATAAAGTTAATTATATAAAATATCATATAACTTTTTAACAAACGATGGTAGATCTTCCAAATAAGATGATGAAAATAATTCAAATAACCAACAATGAACCTTCAACTAGAAGATGTGCACCCATGGAAGACAAAATATAAACAGTTTCACGTATTCTTTGAGAATTTAAACATAAAATATCATGTGAAAGACTCAATTAAACATAAAGAATCCTTGAGCTACCACACCTAAGATACACTCATAAACTAACAAATAACCTATATCAAAAAAATGGAAGTAAAGTGAATTTAAAATATTTTATCGCATGATGAAATGAAAGTTCTCACAACACAATTGTAGTTACCAAAATACTACCATAAGTATAATATCTTGTGTGATTCAGAGGAATTCCTAACATAAGACCGCAACAGAACATGAAATAGCAACTTGAAAACATCTCAAATTAAAAATAGACTCGAATAATTACTCATGATTAACACAATTAGCACAATGCTCATTGAATTTTTCCGTAAGGGAAAGTTTCTTTATAGTATCGATGTTTGTCAATGGTTGTACACTTCACACCATATTGACATGATTCAATTTGAAATCCTAAGAAAATAACAAGTTTCTCATACATGTTCTTAGGAAAATGGTTTCTCTCGACTTAGGCCTTTCTCGAATATTTTCGAAAATTTTGATCCCCCATATGCAAGAGTATTCTCATCGCATTTATAATATTTCACTCATTTAACCATTATTTTGTTGTCCCCCTAAAAGCATGAATCTTGAAGAGAATGATCTTCATAGCATACAACTTAGTTTATTGTTATTCTCTTGGAAATATATTATCTATTTTTATAGGTGGAGAAGTTATGAGTGAATAATATTTTTTACCTCTTTAGGCATCTCTCGAGACATCATGTTGTTCTTTTTTCATTCAATTAATCGTTTATTTCATTTTTTCATCCAAGAAACCCATTTTTGATGATTCTCATATGCTCTCATATGGATAGATGTGTCATGAAATCCTCACACTTTTGAAAATCATCCTCGATTAATACATGCTTACATTCATTTCCTTCATAACTGATTGTCCCCACATGGATTCCATCACATCAATCAAAATATTTTTGTTGCATAATTCCAATCTCTCTCAAATTTATCTTCTTCATGCAATATGAGAAGAAAATATTTTTTTCATTTGATGGCAGTGATTTTACTCAATTCATCCTATTTGCATTATTCTCATTAAAAAATAAACTCTACCTTTTCACCAATATGCATCCCCTTTTCCAATCTTGACTGTGAAAAATTATTGCAAAGTTATTTATTGGCAAAATGGTGAATGCAAATGTAGAGAACAACTTGAAAGAGATCTCTTTGGATGATTTAAATATATTCTTCATCCTACATGTTCTAGATGAATCTTTTTCAGTGATTTGTTTCATATTGCAGACCTAGGGGATAATAAAGGGCCCCAAATATTCCAGAAATTTTGGCTTGCACTCCTCCCGAGATTGATCAAAATCAATCCTATCTTCTAGGACTTTCAAACTATGTACTACTATATTTTCTAATGGGAAAACTAGAAAGTTCGAGAAGATTTAAAGAAATTACGGATCTAAATGAGGCCTGCTATTATGGGGATGATGGCATATAAGTGTCCCTTCTGGGGTGGTAAGAAATTTGTAATGTTAGAGATCCCCAAGGAGTCCTACATGCAAAGATAACTAATCCCGCATTGATAATATTCCTACCATGTCTCATAAAAGGGGTGAACTTGAGCAGAGAATAACCTCCTTAGAAAGGGGGTAAGGAAAGTTCAAGTGTCACACCTAACACCCACCACATCAACCCCATCTACATGAGGGGGTGAATTGAAATCTCGAGACTCCAAATATCCCTTTGGATGATGAGGAAACATGACGCTTCATCTTCTCATCATTCCAAAGAATCATTATTTGCCACTAGGGAGGGTAAGAGAAAGTCTACTCTTTAACCTTCCATTTTAGTGCAACGAGCCTCTTTATTGGATCAAGGCTTATCGTGCACTCAACATGTTCCTCTATCAAGAAATGTCCACCTTTCACAAAGAGGCAAAGGGGTGAGTATGGTTTCTAATATTTTTCTCCATCTAATCCAAGGGACACAATGATTACTATTCTATCTAATCCAAAAGCTCCTCCACAATTTTCTTCTACCCAACCCACTTCCTATAAGGAAAAAGGGAAACCAACATTTTCCACTATTGGTTCGGACCTCTTGGGCTAGGTATCATCCTATCGTAAGAAAGCTGAGTTGATGGGTATTTTTAAGGGCCCATAATGACTATTGAGTTTGTTGGTAACCAAATTCCTTCTCCCTTTTAATTCGATCAGCAACACAAATTGGATGTGGAGCTTAGAGGTAGATAGGTCATAGTGTGTGTCATTTTGTATCCGAGGATGAGATCTAATTGGACCTTTGTTACTCGACTTGTAGAGATATGGATAGCACATTTAAGAGGATTTGACTGTCCTCACTACTTTTGGTCATGCCTCTTCAACCAGGTGAGAGGAACCTTAGTGTAATCTCTCGTTTGATGAAGGAGATGGAGATATCCTTCTTTCACACAAATTCTATGAAGAGAACCTTGGGAAAATAAGGTCAATACTCCATGATTTAACTCTTAAGTGTTGTCACACTTCTAAACGGTGGAGATACTTTCAACACAAGGCTAAGGTTATCAAGACATTAAGAAAACCTTATTGTTCTGCATATTTTTGCAAGTAGATTTTGTTCCTTTGTTGATACACAAGGCAAATAGGGGTAATTCAGGTGGATTCATTTTTAATAAATGATTTTAGTGGGAGATGAAGTAGGATAAAGTTGATTATGCCAAATCTTTGAAGGGACTTCATAACAAGAAACAACTCAATAAGAATACTTTAGAATAGTTAAGACGTTCCTTCAACCAAAAGGTGTGCTTCAGTGGAGGCCCAGATCAACACGTTTTCACATAATCTTTGAGACTCTAACATGAAGGCTCAAATTGAAAGAATGAATTAAACACCAAATGATCTAATCAATCACATCTAAGGTACACCCAAAGACTTATAGACAATATTTATCAACATATTAAAGTGAAGGCTCTTCTTGAAATGAAATTTCAAATACCATTAAACCTGTCACACAGAATAGATCCTGTGTGATTTCAAAAATATTTCAATGTAAGATTGCAATAGGAATAAAATACACTATTTGCAAACATTCTGAAACAAAGAAGACACAAATTGCTAGATATTGGACACCAATTAATTTCAAAATTGCTTGAATTAATCAGTAGGGGAAACCTTCTAGAGAAATCTCTGTGAACGTCAATGGCTATACATATGTAACCAACTTGACATGATAGATAATCTAACGCAAAGGAAATCAACTAGGTATCTCAAATAGGCTTCTCAAAATAAGGATTTCTCAAATTTTATGTTACGAATTCAAACTATGACTATTTGTAAGAGTATTCTCATTGCATTTATACATTTCATTCACCCCAAATTTTTCCCTAAAAATAAGAATATTCAAGGGACCTTTTCTTGCTACTAATTTGTTATAAATATTGATGTTTAACAAATTCACACCCTCATCTTCCAGGTTGAAAAATCATGAATTGATCACGTTTCTCAGACCCTTGACTAATGACTAGGATGCCATGCCACAACCATTTTTACACTCCTTTTAATCATTCTGATTTTGTCATGCGAGAAATCCCTCTTTTAATCATGTTTTGAGACTCAACATAGCTGGATCTCGACAGTAATCCTTTTTTTCTTGAGGCAACACCTTTTTCTCCTTTTACGTCAAAATCCTCATCATTTCATCCCTTTTCCCTCTCTTTCCTCTACAATTCTTCCCCACATCCATTTCCTCTAGTAATTCCCATCTTTGTGAGTGCTGAGCAATTCCCACTTCAAAATATTGACCTTAATAATCCTTGGATTTAAAATTTAAGCTTCCAATCCATTCAATGGTACCTTACAGAAAGAGACGACAAATAATTTCATCAAATAACAATGAAAAATAGTGCATATTCAAGTCTCCACGAGTCTTAGAGCAAATGGAAAAAAAAAGGTGAAACGCACAATTGTTGATTCTTTCCTTTTCCTCTTTTTATCAAAGTCATCCATGTGTTTCCTATGCGTAACTACAAAGGAGAAGAATAGAGGCAAGTCCCAAACAAGCATGAGCCTTCCATGTACCTTGGGCCCAAGAAAAATGCCTTTTGGACTTTCAAAAGGCTTGGTGTAAAAAGAAGCCAGTGGAAGCCTCCGCATGTGTCAATGGCACATTTTGAGATGGTCCTCAAACCAGATACCCCAAACAAGCATAGGCTCAACATGTGTCTCGGTCTGGCAGAGTCTATAAGAAAACTTGAAGGTTTAGTGGAAGAACCATGTGTCTAAGGTCCAATTTAGTTTCGTTAGGCCATTGAAAAGTCCAAGAAAATGGCAGTGAGTGAGGGAAGCCTCCAAGTGTCCTCCTGGTGCTTCTTAAAAATAAAACTTAGGGGATGGTCCCCAAACATGCGCGGTCCCTCCACGTGTCCTGTGCCTTAAGCAGTCAATTTAAAAATTCTAAGTATGGATAGATCCGCGGAAACCTTCACATGTCTCCTCGATGTAACTCCAAGGCCAAACCAAAAGGTGAATTTTCAAATGAGCACCATTCCTCCATGTGGACAAGTTTTGGGTTGAAACAAGCCTTAGAGTTTTTAAAGTGCCCCACCGAGCCACATCCAACCAAAAAGAGCCACATTTCCACTAATGCAGAGATGTAAATTTGACAAGGAAAAACACACCCGTCAAACTATAAAATGCAAGAAAATCACCATTTGAGCTCGGAAATGAATCTTTCTTCAAGGACAAAGAATTTGGAAATGTTATAAGGCTCAAATATGATCCTCTAAGCTACATCCAATCACGTTTCCATAGGTATTTGGGATAAAAATGATAGGGAAAACAAATACATGATCATGCGAAAAATGGAAGGAGAGGAAAACCCCGAGTTTTACGCCCAATTTATACGAGACTCCTTCGAGATGGACAGAGAGACAAAAAAATTCTGGACCTTTAAGTGATCCTTGACCCAAAAAGGGACTGATCATGGAAACCAAATGGAGGATAGAGTCTTCAAGCACCAACATGGGGAGATAGAAAAAATGACAAAGGCCACAAACTAAGGAAATGAAATGACAAATGGGGCGAGACTACTTTGAGCACCAATAGCGACAGAGCAAGTTCCATAAGAATAAATAGTAGACCAAGTGTGAAAAATAAACCATTGGGAAACGGAGTCAAAGAATAAGCTTGCAGAGTAGAACAACCATAACCATCCTCCAAAAAATGAATCGAGAAACTAGTAAAACCAGGTCACCAAGGACTAGAACGAACAAAAACACAAAAGTAGACAAAAACAAAGAACTATACACTATATAATGGTGAGCAACCTAATTCAAAGAAAAAAATCAAGGAAAATCTTCAAGTGCTTGCCATTCTAGATATGACCATGCTAAGTAGTCCTGATATGTCTTTAATAGTTGGTCATATGATTGTCTCTCTTTTCCATCCAAGTCGCTATCTGACCACATTTTTTTAGGCTTACCCCTCGTGCCTGGGCCAAGTTTTTTAACATCCTTTGAGGCTGCATCAAACATCAAAGTCCTAGGAAAATCATCCTACTCATGATACCTACATTGATCAATTTCATATTCCTTAAAAGAAACATAGCTCACAGAGTTATCAATATCAATATCTGCATGCAATGCATCATAAGAAGCATTGTTGGGCTCCTCAATAAGATATAACATTTTCTTTTCACCAGGTTACTTCACAAGGCTTTCCTCAATTGGAATGGTGGCATAAGACATTTCCATTTGAACATTTCCACCAACACTTGCAGCCCACTTTCTCTATGACAAGATGCCCAATTTTGTATGGCAATCAACAACAACAACATCAAGTTTCATGTTCTTACCCGAATAAGCTGCAAGTTATACCACCAAACCTTTTACACATCCTACAACTGAAACCTCCTTAGAGTCCATTGCATAGTACACTTGGAATAAGCTGATGTCACTTTAATGTTCAATTCATTCATAGCCTCTAGTGGCATAACATCGCATGGTCCTCCGAATCAAAAATACAATTTTCCATCAGTTTATCCTTAATAATTCGTGTTGTAAAAATGGATCAACATTTAATTGAGAATCAACCAAAGATGTTCCCAAGTAAACTTCAGGTGGTCAACCTGGTTCATCCAGTACTTGGGTTTTTTTAACTAAGAAATGGTGGGAGGAGCCTCAACATTTCTGCCTTGGGTGACCTTTTCTTCTCTAAACCTTTGAATGATCTCGCTCCTATGCTCGTGGATTCTAAGCAATTCAACAATAGGAACATAAATCTTGATCTGACTCAAGATTTTGTCTATGTCACATAGAACATATTTGGGTAATGCAGTCTTAGGAGGAAGGTTTACAAATTCATTTGATGGCACAAGATTTTCTTTAGTTTGGGAATGGGGAGGGACATAAGTTCTACTTGAGACAACGAGGCCTTTGCCAGATGTATCTTTCTTTAGAGTTTCTTTTGGGATACAGATAAGCATTAGAATTTTTGGTTTGGCCTCGTGTCCCGCCTTTGCAACCTTACCCTTGGTATTATATTCTTTTTCATCACCAACCACAAAATTCATTAACTACCTATCCTCCTCAGAATGGATCCCTCCATCATACTTATCAATCATTAGAACCCTTGGGTACTCAAAATCATTATTAGGAAATTCAAAATCTTGCACCATATCAATTTCAGAAGTATGAGTGGGAGGAAGAGGTAATACCTAGTGAATGAAATCCTAGAAATATTTAACAGTTTTGGAACTCATCAGCTCAATTGAGGTTTCTCCCTGTTATGAACTCATAGAGGAAACCATCATGCATGCATCATCATCAGTGTTATCATCATCATCAGCTTCTTCAACTTGCTGATCTACTTCACATGGAGAATGTGGCAAGAAATAGTTATCACACCACTCAATTTCATGAGCTTCACCAACAACAAAAACTCTGGCATTTAGAGGATCAGGCACTACTCTATTTTCCCTAGCTTGGGGTTGTCTAGCTCCCATGGGTCCTTTACCTCTGTCATCAGATCTCTAATCATTTCTTGGATGATTTTCAAATCTGTCTTATCCTTGTTGCCTATGTTGACCATGAGGACCTTGTCCAATTTCTTTTTCTTCCCTAGCCACTTGTAAGAAATTTCTTTGACATCCCCAACCAAATTCCTTATAGCTTCCTCAATATCCACATCCTTACTTTATTGAGGCTTCTCGGGGTTGATCAGTTTTAGACCCTCCCTATTAGGAGGTTTTCCAAGGGATTTGATGTTGTTCTCAATTTGCAAAGCCATGGTAAAGGCCTCGCCTCAACTTCCCATGGTTCTTATCCCTCAAATAGTAAGGAACTTTCTTATCAAATGCATCTAAATACTTTATCGGACATGATTCATCACATGGCCTAAAATTAACAGCAATATTCTAAATGTTTTGTTAAATCTAGTGTTGAAAACATGCACTAATTCATTGGGATTATTTTTTATATTTTCAAACTCACGATAAAAGAAACCTAGGGTCTATTTTATCACTGTACTACATTCTAAAGGAATTCTTCATCTCTGCCTCTAGGTTTTGATAGAATTATCTCGTAAAGATTTATACAAGTCCTCTTGCATCCTCTTCTAGAGTATGAATAAATCATTTAATGTAAAAATCTTCAAACTCTATTTAAAAATCCTCCATCATATTGACTAAGAGTTTCAAGTGTTGATCACCAATTATTGCATTATTTCCTTGAAACTTAGGCATCTGTTTCTTACATCCTCCGGCATAACATTTGGATAGCCAACCATACGTCTAAAACTGATGGGACCAAAAGTATTAATGAAAAATGGAGGTATGGGTGGAGGCTAAGCCATATTATTCTGAGGAGGTGATCTTACAGCAGAAACAAAATGATGAGGAGTGAGGGTTCTGTGTGGTACATGGATACAATTTTTAGAATGAATAACCTCTAAAGGCTTTGTCTCTTGGAAAACTCTATTAGGTTTTCAAAATACAGGGGTAGAACAAGAAGAAAATGTTTCAAATACAGATGATGGACCCTCTCCAAATGGATAATTTAATTCAACAAAGAGGCAACCTGATTTAGAAGCACTTAAGGAAGTATTGCAATCTTCATTCACATGCCAATCAGTTTCACCAATAGAGATCTCTTTTTTGATGCTTGATCTCCAACAACCTTCCAAATTCTTCCTCCTAGATTAGATTTTTCAAACTCTTGAAACAACCTTCTACTAGGGTCCGTGGAAAAGAAATATCTTCTTCCTACCATCTTTTCCGAGATTAATGAAAAATATTACTTGATATATGTTAAGACACTTGTATTTATTGAGAATTTAAACAACACAGAGTCACCACTAACGATTTTCACCTTAGTTTGTGCAAATTTACTATGAAAGACCTACCAAATGTCTGTCAATACTAGACTCATGCAAAGCTTACAAGATCTTCTCTTCTTCTACCCAAATTTATGAATGATTATAAAAACTTTAGTGTAATAACCGTATAACCTAAAAATATTGCACTCAAAACTTACAGCTTTGAATAATTATTGAAGATCTGAATAGATAATGACGTTTCAACAAATGTATTAGCACACAACATGTGTAAGAAGTATTACCAGGGTTTGTATGTATTGTATTTGTAAAATACTTCAAAGATTCCTTGACAATGGTGCCACTAGTGTTGTTGATGGGCCAAATGGATATGAACTAGAAAAAAATCAACAAATCATCCTTGCAATGCTAATAAGTTCCAAGAAACAAAAATCAGCTCCCCAACAATGGCACCACGAGTGTTGTTGACAAGCCAAATGGATATGAACTGGCAACAAATCAACAAATCATCCTTGGCAACACAAATCAGTTCCCGAATCACAAATCAGCTCCCCAGTAATGGCGCCACTAGTGTTGGTATCTAAATTTGTTCTCCTTTCAAGCCGAGTAGCAACACATATTGGACATGGAGCTTAGAGGTAGATAGATCATAGTGTGTGTCGTTTTGTAGTTGGGGATGAGATCTAACTAGCCCTTTGTTACTCAGATTTGTGGAGAGATGGATAACACCTTTAAGAGGATTTGACCTATCCTCACTACTTTAGGCCATGCCTCTTTGACCAGGGTGAGAGGACCCTTAATGTAACCTCTATTTAGTGAAGGAGATGGAGATATCCTTCTTTTGCACAAATTCTATGAAGAGAACCTTGGGAAAATACGGTCAATACTCCATGATTTAACTCTTAAGAGTTGTCACTTTTAAACGATGGAGATACTTTCAACACAAGGCTAAGGTTACTGAAGACATTAAGAAATCCTTATTGTTTTGCATATTTTTGCAAGTAGATTTTGTTCCTTTGTTGATACACAAGGAAAACATGGGTAATTCAGGGTGGATTCATGGTTTTTGAATGATTTTGGTGGGAGATGAAGTAGGATAAAGTTGATTATACCATATCTTTGAAGGGACTTCACAACAATGAACAACTCAACAACAAAATACTTCAGAATAGTTAAGACATTCCTTCAACCAGAAGGTGTGCTTCAGTGGAGGCCTAAATCAACATATTTTCACATAATATTTGAGACTCTAACATGAAGGCTCAAATTGAAAGACTCAATTAAACACCAAATTCTTTGATCAATCACACCTAAGGTACACCCGAAGACTTATAGATAATCTTTATCAACAAATGACAGTTGTAGACACCCATAATTAAGCCCAAGCAATTTAAATACTTAAATTGCACTAATTATACCCTTTCTCACAAATTGATGACATATTTTCAAAATTACTCGTATTCCCTCTTGTTGTCATTAATTAATTACAATACGCTAATTGATTAAGTCACCTATCCAGCTTATAATCTAATTAACGACCTTCCATTAATTATTTACCCTTCTCTCTAGACTAATTAATTATTATTAATTAATTAACCTTCCACTTCATTTAATTAATAAATCAATATTTAATTGATTTAATCCCCTCCTAATGGCCTAAATTGTACTAATATTCCTCTAATTGGCTTCTATAAGCTTACATCTACCTATTAGTTAATCACCTTTGATTAATTAAAGCACCCCCCAACTCCCATGACTTATTAAGCATAAACTAAACCCTTCTAAAGTAATGTTACCTTTAATAAAGCAACCTTATCCA
This sequence comes from Taxus wallichiana var. yunnanensis, assembly GCA_018340775.1. Taxonomy (NCBI): domain Eukaryota; kingdom Viridiplantae; phylum Streptophyta; class Pinopsida; order Cupressales; family Taxaceae; genus Taxus; species Taxus wallichiana. The sequence continues at coordinate 246,595,893 of CM031233.1, read as the reverse complement.
TTCCTAACCATGTTTCACCTTTATCCCACATACAAAGGGATGAAGTGTTTCCTTTATCCATTGGGCTATATAAGGAGCCCTCCTACCTTTATACCTACACCTAATTCCCTTGAGAAAGCAAAAGAAAGCACATAGTCTTGCACTAAAAGCCTTTTGCCATTCTCAAGCCCTTCCATCATCCATCTTGAAGAGCTAAGCCTCACACCCAAGCATCCTTGAAGGATCAAAGCAAGCAATATTGTTGATTTCCATTGACTACCCAGTCCACTTGATTTAATTAGGCAATTAGAAGAATAGAGTTCTTGATTTGCATTATGTTTGATTTCATTATTTCAAAGTTATGATGTTAGTGTAGGCCTTGTTCATTTCTTCATCTTGATGGTACTCTTTTCTTGTTTCTAGCTAGGTTAGGGAAGTATTTTAGGTGGTAGTTCTCACTTTCAATCTAACTTAGGAAAAGAATACTTCTACACATTTGGCACGCCCGGTGGGACACTTAGTCCCATGGAATTTTAGCTTAAAAGTTTCATTGTTTTGGCTAATTTTTGATATACACATGTAGTAATTAATGTCCATTTTCTTGGAATTTTTCCTAATTTGATATGTATAACCTCATGTTCATAGCCATAATTTTAATGGGTTATTGCCATTCTTAAGCTATATTGTAAAAATTTGAGATATTGTGAGTTTTCTTGTGTTTGTTGCCATATTTTGGTTGTAGGTCTGGCACAAGTACATTTTTAGGGAACAAGCATAGTTTTCATGGCACACATGCCTCTCTGGTGGTGCAGGCACAATGACAAAACCTATTACTCTATTTTATGACCCCAGTGCATGCATGCTAACCCTGGCACACACACCCTAACCAAAGCATGTAAATTATTTAACCTAGGCACAAAAGTTGTTTCATATTATACCTTCACTACATTCAAAACCCGTTAGATTGATGCACATGCCCTAATCGAGCGAAATGTTGTTTTAGTGGCACAGACACATTTTTTATGATGCAGATGTTTTGTCGAATTTGTAGCTATTTCAAAAAGTGGTGGCACACACGTTTTCCCGGTAGCGTAGGCACTTTTCAAGTGGCGCACATGTTTTTCTAGTGATGCAGTTGTTCTATCTATTTTCCTATCTATTTTTATCAGGAGTGGTGCATACGTTGTTTTTGTGGCGCACACACCTCTCTGGTGGCACAGGCGCATGGTAAGTCAAAACATATCTGCAGAGTGGCGCATACACTGTTTTCATGGCACATATGTTGTTTTCGTGGTGCACACACCTCTCGAGTGGTGCAGGTACACTATAATCTAAAAGAACATAGAGTGGCATATATACCCTAACCTATGTGTAGGTGCTAAAAAAGGGGCACAGGTATACTTTTGTATTTTTTAAACTAAGGTGTTTATGTGCTAACATTCTTGCAGGTTTATCTAATCATATATTTGTCTTTGCAGGATGTTTTTACAAGTTTGTATTTGATTAGGTAATATTTTGCATTGTTTACTTATAAGAATAACGTCAAGTATGCTCTTCCTTCATGTCCCTTGGGGCGATCTTGGGAATAAAAAATGATTCTTAAGTCCTTTTGATGCTTTGAGGTTGTTAAAAAATATTTGAGTTAGAATTGGCTATCTTGGCATAGTTGAATTAAAATTGTTTTTCCATTTTGATATCTTTTTGGATTTTTGAAGACAATCACATATTCTCTTCTCTTGTATCCTTAGACGATCCGGAGAATCGAAATGATGCCTTCTCTTTTGATGTAAAACTACTAAAAATCGTCATACAGACCAAAATGCCATTGCTTGCCAAAGAATAAGGGAATCAAAATAAAATTCAGAAAACTACTAATATAGTTATTATATACGTACTCAAACAAGTGTTCAAGAAAACTACATCTAATTAAAAAAGATAAAACAAACAACATATTCAAAACATCGTATTGCAGGTTTCAAAAAAAGGGTACATCCCTCTCCGCTCAACTTGAACATAACCCTTTTGGCATAACGCCTTAAACTACAAATATGGGGTGGTCTGAGGAACCCCAAAGTAGTCCACGTAAGAGGGAACCTTGTGGACGAAATGGGAAGTGCTCCACACTACCTACCTAACTAGTGATTCATTTGTGAGATAGCATTACAAGTTTTCCCTATGTGACCCTTTTAAGTACACGATGGATGCATTTACTTCCCACTTTGCTTAAAGGGGGCAAAGTCGAGATACTCCTAAGATAGTCCTGGACTATTTTGGTAAATCATTCCACTCATGGATAATTTTTATAACACCTACGATGAGAGAACCACCTAGGAAAATATAATTTGGTGAAGATCCCACTTGACCATTCTAAAATAGTGTTGAGTTGTGAACCATCTTTTCATTGCGAAACATGTGACGCATTACTTTCGCTTAGTTTCTATTTTCCTTAGGGTGAGGCGAAACTATGCCAAAGTGAAGCCAACATTTTTCATCCCTATTTTTATTTTTCTTCCTTCACATTCTTTTGACACTTTATTTATCAGAAGAAGGGTGACTACCTCTGTGTTGCCAATGGATTGTTTCTTCCACTTTTTTGTCCATTTACGCCCATCCATGTTTGCGGCTGGGTAAGTTAAACATCTATAGTGCGCGGAGATGTATTCATATCATTGGTGACCATTGTGATATTGATACCCATGTCAATATCATCATCATAGTTCAGATTAACTCATCATTTTATCTCCCTTTGACATATTACCTCATTTGCATTGTCTTGACTTAATTAAGATACTTTCATCATGTTTCTTGTAAACATGATCTACATTTCCACATTGTGGCATTACGCTGCCCACGTTTTAACACATCATTAGTATGCTTTGAATTATTTTGATTTCAAACATTTTCCTAAATCTTGAAAGGTGTCATTTACTTTGTTTGCTTCGTTTTGATACCACTTTGACACTAATATCTCACTTCTCCTTGAAGCTTGATAGATGTGTCCAATTGGTGTGGTTACCTGGCTTACATTTGTAAACCCCACCCTTTAACATTTAGGTCTTGTTGGTTGTTGAACTTGTCATGGTATCCTTTGATTAGGAGTCACATCTACCCTTTGTTAATATTTACGCCTTGTTCATTTCGAGCTTGATGTAAATATTGACATTGTGTTGATCACCTTTGCATCAAACTTTGCACACGCATTTTCATATGGTGTATTTCCTTGTTGATTGGCTTTGTGTTTCACACTTGCATGATTTTTCCTTATGATTATTCATTCAGAAAACTTATTTTCTAGGACAATCCCTTTTTATCTCATCGATATTGCATCATCATAATGTCTATTTTCCTTAGACCTTCTTCAAAAAATCATGCACGCATATCAATACTTACGAAATGTCTAGCTAGTTGTCCTTATGCTACCAAAATTGACATGTCACTTCCTTCCCTTTGAAGGAGTTCCATCACACTATCTAGATCTAGACATTTGTGCTTAAAATAATGCCAAATGATAGACTATCACACGGTTCCCCATACTTACAAAAATATGAAACCTAGGTTTAGCAATTCAAATCAAAAGATTCCCATTACAACTAAACCTCATTTGGTTCTTCATGCTAGAGATCCCATACGGGTAACTCATTCCCCACCTTCATCTCATAGTCGGTAGTATAATTTGGATGCTTCTGATCTAAATTATTATTTGAGTTCCCCCAACTCTTCATCTAATTCTAATCCAAACATTTCTTCTTCTTAAGGATTCCAATCCAAATATTTCCTATAACTCTTCTCGATGATTCAAATCTAAATTACTATTCGATTCATCTAATTTGACTCCTATGTCATCTAACGCAACTCCTATATCATGTTCCTCCCTATCTTTACAAGAACCTCTTCATCATACCTTTAATATTACTCCTACATTACATTCCTCCCTTTCTTTGCATGACCCCTTTTATCAGTCACCTCAATGACGTCTTCTTTCTTTGAAGATACTTGAAACTCAAAATCCCTCCAATCAAACATCTAATACAATTCTTGAATTGTAATCCTTTCTTTCTTTGTAGGACCCTTGTTATTATTCATCCGATGCAATTCTTGAATCATGGTCATCCCCTTCTTCATAGGACCTTCTTAATCACCCCCAATAAGTATTCCTTCTTTGAAGATTCGTGTGACTCAAATTCCTTTGATTCAAATGTTTGAATCGACCCATGCGTCACAATCTAAAAATTTGGACTTAATTCCTACTTGGTTTATAGATGATATACCATCATATAGATAGGTCCACACCACCTTCTTCTACTCCCGAAACATCCGAAAGGAACGATAGCCAGATCATACCAAGCTAAGAACACAGATGCTAATTAAACACCACGATCAATAAGATGAAATTAATTCACTAGAATAACTTTACATAAACCTTTGCAAACAAATGAGAAACAATATCATATATTATTATGGAACTCAATGAAATACAATGAGAATGGGCGTTGCTTATATAGGCAAGGAATAACAATCTAAGAACTAGTCAAGGTCATAGATCAAGCCATAAATCAAGGAAATACCTATTCATCAAAGAACTATTCAAGACCATAGATTTAGGAGAGAACTAGACATCAAGGATATAGTCAATACCATAGATCAAGGAAATTACTATACGTAACAACTAGATAATATCTCCCGATATCTAAATAAAATAAAAGAAATATCCACACACATAAGTGGGTGAGGATAAATATAAGAAAGGTAAATAAATTACCTAGGTGAACATGAGATAAGGTAAATACCTACTCTAACACGCCCCCTCAAGTGAAGCTAGCGGCCAAAATAGAAGTGGCATGTCCACAATATAAGTCCCGAAACTAGGCCTGATGAGGTACTCATGTACAATAACTGGGAAAAAAGGGACACCACAAGGTACCCAAAACCAGTAACAAAGTAAAGAGAGTAAAGACCCGCTCCAAGGCATCCCAAGAAGCTCAGCTCAAAAACTGATATAATGTTGAAGAATTTTTGTGTGCAATGTGGTCTAAATCCACTTTGCTCAATCACAAAACTAAAAAAAAAAAAGCCGACACCTGGGATTCACCAAAATAGCTCCATACAAGGAGACTCATTAACGGAGTGGTGTCAAAAGTGTAAAAAACACCAAACATAATTCGATCAACTGCTTCAAATAGGTGTGCCACGATCCAAGAATAATAACCAAAGCAATAAGGCAAGGACACAAACTCTAGAGTGTCATGATCCAAGAAAAGCCAAGGTAACAAGGTAATGACACTAAACCTCAAGAAGCGGGATCAACACCACACCCTCCCATATTACTTGAATGGGTGGAGTGACGTTACAAATCTGTATGAGTTACCAAAACACCGAGATCATACCAAGCCAGGAACACAGATGCTAATTAAACACTACGATCAATAAGATGAAAGTAATTCACTAGAATAACTTTACATAAACCTTTGCAAACAAATGAGAAGCAATATCATATATTATTATGGAACTCAATGAAATACAATGAGAATGGGCCTTGCTTATATAGGTAATGAATAATAATCTAAAAACTAGTCAAGGTTGTAGATCAAGCCATAAATCAAGGAAATAACTAGTCATCAAAGAATTAGTCAAGACCATAGATTTAGGAGAGAGCTAGACATCAAGGATATATCCAATACCATAGATTAAGGAAAGAACTAGTCTATACCATAGATAAAGGAAAGAACTATACCTAACAACTAGATAATATCTCCTAATATTTAAATAAGATAATTGAAATATCCACACACATAAGTGGGTGAGGATAAATACAATAAAGGTAAATAAAGTACCTAGGTGAACATGAGCTAAGGTAAATACCTACTCTAACATCCCCCTCAAGTGAAGCTAGGGGCCAAAATAGAAGTGGCATGTCCACAATATGAGTCCCGAAACTAGGCCTGATGAGGTACTCATGTACAATAATTGGGAAAAAAATGGACACCACAAGGTACCCAAAACTAGTAACAACAAAGTAAAGAGAGTAAAAGACCTACTCCAAGGCATCCCAAGAAGCTCGGCTCAAAAAAATCATATAATGCTAAAGAAGTTTGGTGTGAAATGTGGTCTAAATCCACTACTCAATCACAAAACTCAAAAACAACTGACACTGGGCTTTACCAGAATAACTCTATATAAGGAGACATTAACGGAGTGGTGTCGAAAGTGCAAAAAATACCAAACATAATTTGATCAAATGCTGTAAATAGGTGTGCCACGATCCAAGAATAATAACCAAAGCAACAAGGCAAGGACACAAACTCCAAAATGTCATGATCCAAGAAAAGCCAAGGTAACAAGGCAAGGACACAAAACCCGAAGAAGCAGGATCAACACCACACCCTCCCATATTGCTGAATGGGTGGAGTGAAGCTACAAATCTGTATGAGTTACCTAAAATCAACTACTCAAACACTGACAAAATAACATTGGACTTCACCAGAATAGATCCCCATAAGAGATACTGTCAACATGCCAAAAGTGTCAAAAATACAGATACAAAATCTCTCAACAAACAAGAGATACACTACACATGCTAAAGAAAATAGCTCAAAACAAGAAGCATTACAATGCAGAAGGTATAGAAAGTGGAGAAAGAGGCCGAATGGTGGAGGAGCCACGCCTATAGAGTCCTCTCAAAAATTCCTATGTCACCTCCATGAGTGATCAAATATCCACCTCAAATCAACATGGATGGATGAAGAAGACACTGTATATGACTTGGTGAAAAATGCACAATGTGTGCATACAAAAGAACATAAGAATGTGTGTTAGGTTGATCATGTTTGACAACTAAAATCTCAGGTTTCTCAATCCTAAGTGAAGGTGCAAAAATCATGTGTTGCTCATGATCCTCAGAAAGAGTCGAGAAAACAAAAAAATCTCTGTCAATGTGTGATCCCAATGAAGTATCTGCTCGAAAACCAATGTCATGATGAGAATTCCACTTAACATGTGAAATAGAGGAAACAATACCCTGTGAATGTCTGTTAATGACTCCACTAGTGAGACCCATAGAATGGAGCATGTGAGAACTGAATGTAGTGGTATGCTTCTCAAAAAAGCCATGCAACTGAGTAGAAGTAGGATACACAACATGTGGTACTGTAATAGGCACGAGATGTGGAACAACATATAAGAAACAAGCCTCATAGGTTTAGAAGCATCAAAAGCAGGTTCAAGCTCAAAGACTGGTAGATCAATGTTAGTGGGTACAAGAGCAACAACTGCAAGTGGACTAGGAGCATGGATATGGTTGTCCATAATATGATGGTGATGTTGTAGGCTAGCAAGTTTGTCCTGCAGGGATTGTATTATTGTATCCTTATCATGAATGAGTAATTGTAGAAGAGAATTTCACTTCTTGAGCGATCTATTTTCTTCCACAAATTTTACAATATCCTCTTGAAGTCCACATACTTCAGAGAAAAGCATATCATTCTCAGAATCCATGATAGGTACAAACTGTAACTCCCAAAAATTTAGGACGTTAGGCTCAGCTGAAATTGCATCCACAATTGATTACAACACTCCAAAGACTTTATAATTATAGTGAAAGTTTCAAAATAAATAACTCCAATGTAAATGGCACTCAAAATCGAGTTATCGATCAAAAGTTACAAGCTTTTTAATATTTTGCTCTGTTATTTATTTTAGGTGCCACTAAAACAAAGTAAAGTGTTGTTGCCTTCACCACACAAATAAAATTAAAGGGGGTAAAAGTTTAGCACCTACTAGTAGGAATCACAAGTTTTAAGCCCTCATATGACCATACCATATGACTAGGTGACCTTTATTGCCGAAAATAGCAGCATGTGGATTTTCTTGAAATAGCAAAAAAACGTGCACATCATCCGTAGACCCCTGCCAAAAAAGGAAAGATCCAAAAACTTTCCTACATGTAAACCGAGGAAAATACGCCACAATAGATAATTACTCTGTGTAGATCTCGAAAAATCCAACAGACCCAAAAAATAATCCTGCGATTTATTTTCTGGTGGGCATGAATCCCGAGGCGATTCAATGTACTTCTCTGTAACAACACAAAAACCACAAAAATGACTGTTTGTAGAAATGGCTGAGTTTACAGTCGATCTTAGGGTTTTCATGCCTTCCGGATCCAATGGAAGCCTCTGTTTTCCATAAAAATGCATGCAGCAACAACATACAACCAAATCCCAAATATATGAATATACAATGAATTTATTTGCAAAATAAAACTTACAGATGGATGTCAACGATGACAATCTCCTACTCGATACCATGAAAGGAACGATAACCGGATCGTACCAAGCCAAGAAACAGATGCTAACTAAACACCACGATCAATAAGATGAAAGTAATTCGCGAATAATTTTACATAAACCTTTGGAAAAAAATGATAAGAAATATCATATGTTATTATGGAACTCAATGAAATAAAATGAGAATGGGCCTTTCTTATATAGGCAAGGAATAACAATCTAAGAACTAGTCAATGTCGTAGATCAAGCCATAAATCAAGGAAATAACTAGTCATCAAAGAGCTAGTCAAGACCATAGATTTAGGAGAGAACTAGACATCAAGGATGTAGTCAATACCATAGATCAAGGAGAGAACTATACCTAACAACTAGATAATATCTCCTAATATCTAAATAAGATAAAAGAAATATCCACACACATAAGTGGGTGAGGATAAATACAATAAAGGTAAATAAAGTACCTAGGTGAACATGAGCTAAGGTAAATACCTACTCTAACAACATCTAACTACACATCTTCATCATCCCCCACATCATTTTCTTCTATCAATAATCATCAAACATCTTCTAAGTCTTCCGCACCAATTGGATCTCTTTCTTCCAATCAACCCCTGGTGGTTGATCAACAACTCATACCGATTGATCTCTTTTAGAATGAAGAAACAATCAGGGCATTTCTATGGGCATATGAAGATATTCCTTTAGTAGATTATGAAAAAGGATTCTCGTTAGACTTTGATGCGTCTACGTATTGTGAGGAAAAGGTTAATTCCTTTTATCAATAAATGGAAGAAGATCCTCGAGATCATGTAACTTGATCCTCCTCTTAATCTTCCATCTTCCCATTCTTCATTATGTGATAAAACTCCTTGGTCTTGCATTGATCCATGGCCTATGTTCTCATCACCCAATAAGTCTTTTTCCATCATAATTCCTCAATCAAAAATGGGGTCAATGCCAGTAGCCCTTCATCTTCATCTAGGTGTGGGTCACATTCTAGTAGCCCTTCATCTTAATCTAGGTGTGGGTCACCTTCTAGTAGCCCTCCCTCTGCTATTTATGGGACATTTCGAGTAGTCCACTATCTTCTATTCTTGGGGCATGCCCAACTAGCCCCTTGTCTTCCAGGTATAGATCACCCTGGGTAGTCCATCATCTTCTATTCTTGGGCCACATCCTAGTATCCCTTCATCTTCTATCTATGGGTCACATCCTAGTAGCCCTTCTTCTTCTATTCTTGGGCCACATCCTAGTAGCCCTTTGTCTTCTATCTATGGGTCACATCCTAGTAGCCATTCTTCTTCTATTCTTGGGTCACGTCCTAGTAGCCCTTCTTCTTTTATTCTTGGGCCACATCCTAGTATCCCATAGTCTTCTATTCTTGGGCCACATCCTAGTAGTATCCCATCATCTTACATCTATAGGTCACATCCTAGTAGCCCATCCTCTTCAATTCTTGGACCATATCCATTTCATCCATCACTTATTTCTTCTATCAATGGTTGTGGTAAGCCCTTAGCCATTTCTCACATAAGTTATAAACATCCACATTCACTTTCTTCTCCTTCTTGGGATCAGACAAGTCATGTGTTAGCTTATAAGAAACCCAAAAGTTTCTTAATCAAGCTCAAATCAAAAATTCAAAGATCTCTATAGCTCCCAACAAATCAAACAATCTCAAAATTCTAAATCAAGCATGATTTAAGAATGCACACCAATGTAACCATCAAGTATGGCATAAATTGTGTAAACCTCTTTATGTGGAATTAAATCTCCCACATACGAAATCCATGTTTCGAAAAATTACGGTCATTTATTGAGTGTGAACTCACCTTGATCATCGATATCGGGGATAATATCACTCTCGATAAACAAACGTGCCTAGTCTCCCTTATCAAGGAAGTCACAAAAATTGTTGTTGGATCTTACCACACAGAGTGACTTTGTTAGTGCCAACCTCTTAAAATCACAAAAATCTAAAAATAAAAAACAATTCAAAAAAACAAAAAACATTGAGAAAACACAACAAAAATCAAAGGTACAAGGATCAAACATTGCAATCAGGTATTTATGTACACATGGATGTTTCTTTCTTCCCTTCCTTATTATTCTTTTACAAGTCTTCCTACCATTTTCATCCTTTTAGTGATGTTTTGGTTAGATTTTTCACATGCATTTTGTGATGTTTATCTCTATGGTATCTGTTTGACCCTGGTCTTTTATCACCTTGGTAAATTAAAGAATGACTAACCTCTTAGATATCCTATCACAATCAACATCTAATAAACTTGTTGTGAAGAAATTTTGGACATATTTGTTGACACTAGCCAATGTCATCATCACAATCACTTCCACATCCTTCCATCAAGCCATCTGTGGTTCTTAACCCCTTGTCAAACAAGAGAGCTGAAATAAGTTTTCAGACAATAAAAGAATCAAAATCGATCAAAAATCACAAGCTAAAAGCTACAAAGCAAATGAAAATTGATATATTACTCTCTCTTAGGGTAATTCCAATAATCTCTATTGAGGATATGGATGCCTGACTAGTAGTAGATCAATGTTGCGGTTAGAATCAAATGCATCTCCATCAGGGCTATGGACACTTGGTGGTAGCGGAGTAATGTATGACTATTCTTTCATCATCCATTCACAAAACCACTTTTCACAATAAATCATTCCTACACATTAGCTAGGGTCTCTTCACTTGTTGTCTATTAAATCTTCACTTCAAGAGGTAATAAACTCCACGTGCACACATTGGATCACTATGAGTAAACAAGATTAGTATGTTACTAAGTGTTTTTTTATCTTGTTCGAGACTCTTACTCTAGTCCATATCTCATCTTATGATCTTTTCCTTTGGTTAATCACTTCTTCATCACGAGGCTTCTAAGATACATTCATATCATTCACATCCTTCTTCTACTTCATTCGAACATCCATGTGTATAAGATTACTTGTTTGCCATGTTTGTGGACATGTTTGTCACCTTTCACAAAAAAAAATCTTCTCCTTCATTTCTATCATGTGCTTTTAGGATAACTTACATTGGGGGATTCTTTGCTTCTTCCCAGATTTCATTGGTTTATGTTCATCATCATGTTGAACCTATCCATAATGGCCTTGGGTCCCACTTCTACCTGTGAAGAGTTTACCTTTGAATACTCCCACCTAATTGTTGGGGCACTTTTACATCTTCACCTTTTTGGTACACACATGGCCTTATGCCCTTGTACATCCCATCTATCGCTAGGGGCATTCACACTTCCTTGTCTTCCTATACATAGTTTCATAAAACTTTCAAAATCAGCCAAAACATTCAAATATGTTTCAAAAACTTTTAAAAAATTGAAAATCATCCTACAAAACGTCACTCTTTGGTTATCACTTTTTCATGTGTGTGACTTATGGATCATCTTAATCTACCTCCATCAACAAAAGCTAGGTTGCTTACTTAGTCTATACTTTGGGGCACAACGAGTTGCCTAGTACTATTTCATAGTGCACATTTATTTTCCATCAGACCCAAGTTTCCTCCATTATTCCCCTTGCATGTATCCTTGCTTGGGGCACCATCATCAACCCTTCTTGTTAATTTGCATAGGTCATAACTGAAGCTCGATAATAAAAACATTATATTATGTTTCTCTGTTAGTTTAGCTTGTTTACTTTCTCGTATTGCATTGCATTTTGTATGTTGCATGGAGTTAGGAATATTTCACTTTCTCATATTGCATTACATTTTGTATGTAGCATAGTTTTGGTGTTTTCGTGTATGTAGCATCATTAATTTGTAAAGATCGTAATTGAAGCTTGATAATAAAAACATTATATTATGTTTCTCTGTTAGTTTAGCTTGTTTAATTTCTCATATTGCATTGCATTTTGTATGTTGCATGGAGTTAGGCATCTTTCACTTTCTCATATTACATTACATTTTGTATGTAGCCTGGTGTTGGTGTTTTCATCAATGGAAAATTGTTCATAGTATGGATTTCCATATCATTCTACTTTTTTGTATGCTTATATTTCTCATAAGGACCGAAGACGTAGCTCCTATGGTAATATAATGACATCAAAATTGTTCCAATACACCACAAATAAAGGTTAATTTCTTCTCTCCCCTCCTCCATATTTCTTCCGTATCACCTTCTTCTCACCCCTAATCTTCTCTCTCACCGGGCATCCCGCCCCCTTACCATTCTTCTATCTATCTCTCACCTTTTTGATTTTCGATCATCTTCCTTCATCACCCCATCGACACTCGAAGGGAATAACTCCCCTCCTACCAATTTTTATTCTATCACTTCAAAATTTTCTTTCGTCTCTATCTTTGAAGTGGCATCACTTACACCACCCATAATTAAGCCCAAGTAATTTAAATACTTAAATTGCACTAATTATCCCTTTTCTCAAAAATTGATGACATATCATCAAAACCGCTCATATTCCCTCTTATTTTCGTTAATTTATTACAATACACTAATTGATTAAGTCACCTATCCAACTAACAACCTAATTAACTACCTTCTTTTAATTATTTACCCCTTCTCTCTAGAATAATTAATTATTATTGATTAATTAACCTTCCAGTTCATTTAATTCATAAATCAATATTTAATTGATTTAGTCCCCTCCTAATGGCCTTAATCATACTAATATTCCTCTAATTGGCTTTTATAAGCTTACATCTACCTATTAGTTAATCACCTTTGATTAATTAAACCACTCCCAACTCCCATGACTTCCTAAGCATAAATTAAACCCTTATAAAGTAATGTTACCTTTAATAAAGCAACCTTATCCATTCCTAACCATGTTTTACCTTTAACCCACATGCAAAGGGATGAAGTGTTTCCTTTATCCATTGGGCTTTATAAGGAGCCCTCCTACCTTTATACCTACACCTAATTCCCTTGAGAAAGCAAAAGAAAGCACATAGTCTTGCACTAAAATCCTTTTGTCATTCTCAATCCCTTCCATCATCCATCTTGAAGAGATAAGCCTCACACCCAAGCATCCTTGAAGGATCAAAGAAAGCAATATTCTTGATTGCCATTGGACTACCTAGGTCCACTTGATTTAATTAGGAAATTAGAAGAATAGAGTTCTTGATTTGCATTATGTTTGATTTCATTATTTCAAAGTTATGATGCTAGTGTAGTCATTTTTCATTTCTGCATCTTGATGGTACTCTTTTCTTGTTTCTAGCTAGGTTAGGGAACTATTTCAGGTGGTAGTTTTCACTTTCAATCTAACTTAGGAAAAAGAATACTTGTACACAACACTTAATTGATTTTAAATTTGTTTATCTCATCTACGATGAAGGATCTTCTTGAAATAAAATTTCAAATCCCATTAAACTGTCATAGGGATGAGATCCTATGTGATTTCACAAAGATTTCAATGTAAGATTGCAATAGGAATGAAATAAACTATTTGCAAACATTCTGAAACAAAGAAGACACAAATTTCTAGAGATTAGACACAAATTAATTTCAAAATTGCTTAAATTCATCGATCGAAACCTTCAAGAGCAATCTCAGTGCTCATCAATGGCTATACATTTGTAACCAACTTGACATGATAGAAAATCTAACACAAAGGAAATTAACCAGGTATCTCAGATGGGCTTCTCAGAATAAGGATTTCTCAAATTTTCTCTTAGGAATTCAAACTCTGACCATTTGTAAGAGTATTCTCATTGCATTTATACATTTCATTCACCCCAAATTTTTTCCCCAAAAAGAAGAATATTTGAGGGACCTTTTCTTGCTACTAATTTGTTACAGAAAGTGACGTTTAACAAATTCACACCCACATCTGCTAGGTGGAAAAATCATGAATTGATCACATTTCTCAAACCCTTGAATAATGACTAGGATGCCATGCCACAACCATTTTGACACTCCTTTTAATCATTTTGATTTTTTCATGCAAGAAATCCCCTTTTAATAATTTTCCAGAGGCTCTGCATAGTTGGATCTGACAGGTAATATTTTTCATTCTCGAGGCAACACCTTTTTCACCTTTTGTGCCTACAACCTCATCATTTCATCCCTTTTCCCTCTCTTTCCTCTGCAATTCTTCCCTGCATCCATTTCCTCTAGTAATTCCCATTTTTGCGAGTGCCTGAGCAATTCCCACTTCAAAATATTAACCTTAACAATCCTTGGACTCACAATTTAAGTTTCAAATCCATTCAATGGCACCTTATAAATAGAGACGACAAATAATTTCATCAAAGAATGATGAAAAATAGTGCGTATTCGTGTCTCCAAGAGTCTTGGAGCAAAAATGGCGGAAAAATAGGTGAAATTCACAACAACCATTGATTCTTCCCCTTTTCCACTTTATATCATAGTTGTCCACGTGTTTCCTAGGTGCAACTACAAAGGAGAAGCATAGAGGCAAGTCCCAAACAAGCGTGAGCCTTCCATGTACCTTGGGCCCAAGAAAATGCCTTTTGGCCTTTGAAAAGTCTTAGTGTAAAAAGGAGCTAGTGGAAGCCTCCACGTGTGTCAATGGCACATTTTGAGATGGTCCCCAAAAGTAGAGACCCCAAACAAGTGCGCTCAACACGTGTCTCAATCTGGTAGAGTTTGTTAAAAAATTGAAGATTCAGTAGAAGGCGCCATGTGTGTAGGGTCCGATACAATTTCCTTAGGTTGTTGAAAATTCCAAGAAAAGGGCAAGTGAGTGGAAGCCTCCAAGTTTCCTCCTAGTGCTTCTTCAAAATAAATCTCAGGGGTCGGTCCCCAAACATGCATGGTCCCTCCACATGTCCCAGGCCTTAGAAATTTTCTTTAAAAAGTCTAAGTATGGATAGAGCCGCGGAAACCTCCACGTGTCTCCCTCGGCGCAACTCTAAGGCCAAACCAAAAGGTGAATTTTCAAATGAGTTTCATTCCTCCACGTGGACAAGTTTTGGGTTGAATAAATCCTTAGAGTTTATAAAGTTCCCCGCTGTCAAGCCGCATCCAACCAAAAAGGGCCACGTTTCCACTAATGTAGAGATGTAAATTTGATGGGGAAAAACACACCCATCAAACCGTAAAAATGTAGAAAAACCACCATTTGATCCTGGAAATGAATCTTTCTTCAAGGACAGAGAGTTTGACAATATTATAAGGCTCAAATATGATCCTCCAAGCTACATCCAATCACATTTCCACATGTATTTGGGACAAAAATGAAAGGGACAACAACAACGTGACTACGGAAAATGGAAGGAAAGGAACAACCTAAGCTTTATGCCCAATTTATAGACTCCTTCAGATGGACAAAGAGATGAAAAATAAATTCTAGACCTTTAAGTGATCCTCAACCCAAGAAGGGACTGATCATGACAACCAAATGGAGGATAGAGTCTTCAAGCACCAACACAGGGAGATAGAAAACATGACAGAGGCCGCAAACTAAGGAAATTCAATGACAAATGGGGCGAGACTAATTTGAGCACCAATAAAGTTATTGGTGGATATGGGAATGTTGCATGACCTATAGGGTTTAGTTTTATTTATTCATATGGCTCAAGGTTCACATGAATTTATATCTAGGAAGAACGAGATGTTGAAAAATATTCCTCCATTTAGAGAATATTTCAAGATAAAAGTTGAAGAAAACTAAGTGTTGTTTCTCTTCTTACGTACTTTCTTCCCAATTTTCTTAAAAATTTCTTTATTATGGGCTGGGGCCCAAATAGAATCCCCATTTTGATTTCAATTCATAAAACAACCAATTTAAAATGTTATATTAGTAAAAGAACTTCATAATGGATTTTACAATTTAACTTGAAGTAATAATGAAAGTTCAATGTATTGTATCGGATTGCATGCATTTTTGTAATTAAATTTTCAAAATTGTGTTCAATTCTCATGAAATAAGAATATTTAATGTATTTAAGATGAATAATTTTAGAGTAAAACAATCCCGAGCTTGCACATTGGTATTCACAATCGGGTCTTCATCTCCATCATCTTCACCGTCCTTTTCTCCTTGAAGGAGAAACATCTGCAATCTTAAGGGGTGACATCAACTGCGATGATACATTCTAAATTTTGAGCATCTCGAAATTGTCACATTAATATTGATGTCCTGGTTCACATTATTTTTGCAACTTCAAACTGTCCCTTATTTTGTTTCTAGATTTGATTTTTCCGAACCTTTTCCTTTTTACTTCTAAATGCAGATTTCTTACTCAAGTATCCATCTTTCCTTGCATCAATACATGTACCCTTTTACTTTTTCAAACACTTCCCTTGTATTGGAACAAATACATCCTTCGACAGGGACTCGTGGGTTTTTGATTGGATCCTTTTGTGGTGATATTTTCCTTGTATGCCATGTGGAGAGTTTTTGCCATCTCGGGGCCCTTCCCACTATATCCCCTTCTGAAGTTGTGCCCATGTGACACATGGAATCTTGCACTTCTTATTTTATTTGACTCTTCGACCACTTAGATTGCTTCACCGCACTTTTAACCACATGGTCAACTATTGCTACTCGAGGCCTCAAAACTTCTAACATTTTCAAAATGGTGCTTATTTGAAGGAACACATAGACTCTGCTTTTCCTTTTTTGAGGTGAATTTCATTTATCCCATGGCTTCCAAATTTCTATCTTCCAAGTATCCGTCAAGTCATAGAATCTTCTCGTAGCATGTTATTTATATTGAGAGGAACTGGGCAACATTTCAAAGGGAAAATTCACAAGGATTCATCAATAATGAAAAACTTTCACAATCCTCGACTGAAAAAGAGGATAAATGCCCTAAACACAAGGCTTTCATTTGCACACAACATGACTATATTATCAAGTATACATTTTTACATGAGAAAACCAGTCGGAGGAAACATTTTTGAGTGCATACATTGGATAAATAGGTGATATAAAATCAAGAACCAACACCTCAAATGTATAATGAAATAAAATCCCAGGTTCAAATCAATATTTCATTACATAATATGATTTTTGTTATAGCTTGATTGTGTGCAACGGATAATAATAAAAATAGGGAATAAGGAGATCCAATTGTAATATTTTTTAATGGTATCGACTATGTAAACTTAATTAAATGGTTTTTCATAAAAATAAATAGTCAAGATAATTAAATAGTGGAACCAATTTATGCACATGAGAAGGACCAAGATAGATATGTATAAGAGACTACAAATAGATTAGGTTAAATAAATGAAATAGATCAAGGATTTAAAAATTAGGTTTCACAATGGGAAAGAGGGCATTGGAACACATCATCCTAAGTTTAATAAATATAAGTTGTAAACCCACCATATAATCAAAAAATAATATAGAAAACAAGGATGAGTTAAGTGTGTAAATGCAAGAGACCAAAAGGAAGCAAGATATGAGCCAAGGTAGAATCAGTCAAGGATATGTTGATAGGGATATAAAAACATAGATATATAAAAGAGAGTGTATAATTTCCATAGTCGAGAACTCCTGAATCTATATCCCATTAGGGATTTAGATCACTAAGAAATTTATTATCGTGAATATCTTACTGATTCTTTAGTAATATTGGTAGGATTTCCATAATTGGATTCCCACGCACCTTCACTTACATCATAAATTAATGTAAGATAGGAAATAATAATGTAGTACTAAGAATAGAAAAGTGTAGTAGCTATTTGTAATTATATATATATATATATATATATATATATATATATATATATATATATATATATATATATATATATAATGGAAATTACACAACAAAAATATGTTAAATGGTTTGTAATAGGTAAACTATTATAATCTAATTAAATTTGAACATTAACCATTCATAATCATAGTAATGCATTCATACATATTAAAATTGATAAATGATAAGTACATGCTTAATTGATTAAGAGGAGAGAAACAATGATCTAAACATGAAATTTTAGGAAGGATATGGAAGTGTAGGGTAGTGAAATAACATGATTTGGAATCTGTACATGCTTTATTTAAATTTTTAAAGAGATGAATCAAATGCGGGTAGTACCATATAAATATTTTGTATCGTGTATACCTAAATTGTATGTTCTTGACCTAAAAATATATAGTATTTAACCCTTTAATAACATGGACATATAACTTTCTATAATCTTCACTTTTCTAGTATTCATATTTATTGTATGTTTCTCTTTCTTGCACAACTTTGGGATGACCTGTAGTCACCAAAAACAATGTAAAAACCCTAGAAACCTATAGATAAAATAAATATAAAAATAAAATGAGAGAACATTTATTTCTCGTGAGTTTGGACTACCCTCGGTGATTAGAGTCCTAGTTTTTGAACTAATCCAAGCATTACCATATATTACTGTATTATGGGAGCAATTCTCGTGTAAATCTCCTAGGTGATTTTGGAAGTTCGGATAGCTAACCAACCCACATGGGTGATTTTTGTATGTTGAAAAAAATATAAAAGTTTAAATGCAAATTATACAATTAACTAAATGTGGTAGTGGTGATATGTAGTGTGCCTCATCTTTTCTACCTATCATTTTTTTGTTTCAAGTTCTCGTGAAACTCTTATAGTGAATATTATCTTACTAAAACATGGTTCTAATCCATTCTAATTCTAAAAAATGTGTGAAGCGAGACTATTTTACATGGTTGAGTTCATCATACTTATATTACGCATTGTTCTAGATTATGTGTAACTGATTTTAGAATATTTAATGACCAATTAGTGTTTTTGGAAATATATATACAAAACTAGATTATAAGATTGTTAGGTGAGTTATCAATTGATTCCAAATTTCTTATCTAACCTTTCTTACATGAAATATTATAATAAGAATGACCCTAGAAAGATGAAATGATAAAAACAAAAGTTTTAAACTTACATAAGAGCCGAGTGAAAGCGAAGGGAGAAGAAAGTAAAGTTTGACCAAGACAAGACCATACATTTAACCCTTGCATACATTTTCAAATTAGTGAAATGATGATCAAAATGAAAGGCCATGTCATGAATATCATATGTTTATTGATTCTTTCATCAAATAATATTCTTAGAATATATGATAGAGTAGATTTTGAAGATAAGAAAGATGTAGAAGAGCTAGAGAGAGATAATGATTTCAAATTCCAAAATTGAGCAATTTTCTTAGAAAGGGAACATGTTTGAACTTGTAATTACCCAAGGAATAGATACCAAATTGTATCATCTACATTGTTCCATGTTTATTTCTGTAATTATAAATTAAATTCTTGAAGCAAAAACATATGTAAGTGTAGAAACACACTTTATCTTCACTTGATAGTGGCTATATAGTGTGTTGGTATTTACATGCTCGTGATCAAACCTGCAACCCATAGTGTAGTTAATGTATATGATAGAAACTGATATTTAACTCAAAATATAGATAGTACATGTAACTTTTAAAGTTCAAAATCGTAAATAGAGAAATGCAAAACATGGAAACTAAAAATCTCTTTTCTCATTTAAGGGAGGAATTTCTATTTCATTCAGATACTTATATATTTAGATTTATTAATGAAATACTAAAGGCTTAGGGGTGATCACTTCGCAATGTTATTCCAAAAGATATTCATGAGTGAGGATCACATGAAAACATTAAAGAGAGCGAACATAGTATCCATATTTCCCACCCTTTTGGATATTTAAAGAGGGAAGATTCGAGTCTAATAATAACTCATCTATGTGACACCTTTCTCATTTGGGAATCTAGTGAGAGAACATGAAATAATATTCTATGAATACCTTACTTTCTTTTAAACTTTCCACCAAACCCATTAACCAAAGTGTTGTATAAATACCTATGCTAAATTCACATGATCTTGAAAAACAAGATATTGGAATTGATTGAAATTTCCATTCCTCCATAAGGTGCTACTTAAAATGAAGTTTATTATGGAAAGTGTGTAAAATAAAATAATATAAGGATGACCATTCCCTCAAATCCCTTTTTCACAACTTAATTTTCATAGTCCCATAGGAAAGAATGAAGTACTCACGACCTTTGTAACTTTATATTAACCTTGTCAATTATATTTTTAAATGTGTACAAATACTACCAATAGTTGATAGAATATGTATATATTAAAAAATTGAGTGAATCTTCCATTATCAATAAAAGTATAAACATTGTCAATATCATGAAACATTCTCGATTGTACTTTATAGTTTTGAATTATCAAATATCATACCATGGTTCTAGTTATATATACCATGTAGAAATTTATACTTATATAATGTAACGTAAGTGTAATAATTAAAGAACCTAATGAACTCCCCTTTTATGAGGAAAGTGTGATAAATAATAGGAGTTTTTATCTCAAAATAAAAGATGTGTATCCATTTACCATATTTCTTATAATCTTTGTAGGAACACATAGAAAGATGCGATGGTGGAAACCTTTGATAACCCATACTTGTAAAAAGGGTTTTACATTTTGAAAACATTGGCATTGAGAAAAATTAATATGAAACAAACATCTAGAACATATTCATTGTAACTGAATTAGTAACAAAAATAGCATTAATGACCTACTTTATAGTATAATGAGTATACAAACATAATAAAAATACAAATAATGTGATAAGTAATAGTATAAATAGTAGTGTAAGGTCATGTAATCGATATATTATGGAAATAATTCATATGTAAGCATATAAACTCAAAAATGTACATCAATGATGTTAAAAGAAAATCATACCAGGAGACATAATGTTCTATACTTCAAAGCAAAGTGCATATACACAATAGATGCACGACACCAAACATAACATACCCACAATGTTATAAGACAAGAAAGTCTGTTAGTATAGAATCACAACACCCCTGAATGTCTGCAAATAGATGAGTTGAGACTCTCAGTGTGATTGCACAACATGGAGCATCTCTCAAAGTGTGGGACCTTACAAGTTGAGAGAGCTCTCAGTTAAGGTCGGTTCTATTCCTCCGTTCGAGATGCATACAAAGAAATTATAGAGGATCTACTCTAAAACCTACTCTATCTTACCAAGGAGACAAGGTTGAGAAGATACGATAAAATAAACCTAAGCTAACGAGGTGATACACCAAAGGAAAGTTAAACACCTATTTTTCAATTTAACACAAACCATAGAAATTCAATACAACTACCATGCAAAGGTAACCAAATAGTAATGAGAGATCAGAAGACAACAATAGACACATGAAAGGGTTGATAATCATCCACAAACATATATTATTGCTCCAAAATCGATACAATACACTAGAATATCCAAGAGGAAAAAAACTTTGTATTACAACTTGAATGGGAGGTTTAGAAGCTCCACAAATTCTCTTGTAGACAAGGGAAGAAGGGAGGGTGCAAAAAAACTATCCAACCCTTTACAATGAGCCCCACCCCTTCTTTTATAGATTCATCATAGAGAGAAGAAGGAGAGAGGCAGGAAAAATATTTTGAAACTAAGCTACCAGCCATCAATGCCTGCAAATCAACCCACAATCTATCAAATCTACCTCGATTTCTTGTTCGGAATGTTAAATGAGGAAGAATGGTGGATCTAATCGAATCCAATCTGGTTGTCAGAGAAATTGGATCCTATATTAATGGCATGAAGACATTTTCCATTTTTATCCACCTAACCTCATCAAAATTAAAGCTTAATATCTCCATGGCATAAACAAGGTCGAGATCTCTCCAATGATACCAAATTTGTTGGACTTCGGGCACTGGATTGGAAGATATTCCCATTTGAATATTTGAATCAGGTCCATACAAAATGGTAGAAACCAGTTAGTAGAATGGTTCCGTGGGCCCAAAATTCACTTTACACCCCTTTTGCATAAAAATAGAAGAATCTAAAAATCGCCCCATAGCCTCGCAATACCATGTTATCGAAAAACCATCTTCGGGCCCACCGGTCCATATGTTTTCAGTTGGTAAAAAAATTACTTCAAGGCACATTGGCCCAAATGTAATTTGAGCCTCACATGTGTCTCATCGGGAATCAACGGAGGCATGGCTCATTTTTATACTTTATGTTTCTTGGGAAAAAATTCAAAAGTAAAAATTATCTCCGGCGACTCACCTTCCCGCTTTGACTTGGAACATGGCCACATGGAGGGATGGCACACATTTGGGGACTACATTTGGATTTTTATTTTGAAGTTGTGTTGGTATGATAAGTGGCTCCTTCCATGGCTTTGATTTGTTCCTTTATGTTTTTGACTAATTCCTTTTATTCAGTGGACCATATATTTGACCTGGGACACGTGGAGGCTTGGCGGTGGTCTAAGGACCCACTTTTAGATTTATCTTTGAAGATGCACCGGATGACACATGGAATCCTTATGCTCATTTTATTCTTCGCTTTGGGATGTCACTTTGAATGTGTGATGTTAAGACACGTGGCACGTTCTACCTATACTCTTATACTTAACCGATTTCGGCCCGCTTTTTAATTTGACCTCTGTTGACCCATGGCCACGTAGAGGGATGGCGTAAGTTTGAGTCTTCACCTTGGGCTCCCATCTTGAAATTTTGGCAAGATGACACATGGAAGCCTTGCACTTTTATAGACTTTTAAATGGTCATCTTTATCCTTTTTTGGTCCTGGGACACGTGGAAGATCCGTGCTCATTTGAATCTTCTTTTTGAGTTTAGCCCTTGGAGATGCACCAATGAGGCATGTGGAGGCTTCCACTAATTCCTCCATACTTAGCCAATTTTGGGCTCATTCTGAACCATTTGTAGAGCCCGAAGACTTTGATTTTTTCTCCATTTCTTTTCCTTTGAGCCTCTGGTTTTCTTTGACATTGTTTGCTTCCTTCCCCAACCTTGCTCCTCCATTTTAGAGCTGTATGCAACCTATTTGTTGGATTTAAAATGTGGGCTCATATGACGGAACCATCCCTTGAATTTCTTTCTACACAGGGTTGTGTTTGATCAATTTTTTTGGGGAAAAATTGAGATAACAATTTGGCAACTTGCGGGGACGTCTGCCTGCTAGATGAATAGACCAGTTGTCTTGTTGTATCCATTGGGCACGGAGTCATGGGTGGTGACCCGATGTTGATCTTGTTCTTCTGAAAATGGACCTTTTGGGACCCGATTTTAGTTTCTCTATATTTGTTCTATTAAAAATGAGCAATTGTTATGGAAACTATTGGTCTCTGTGTTATAAATCGAAGATCCCGACGCATTCACCTGGAGGCATGTTGAATTGTATAATGATGCAAACCTGGAGCAACAAAAACCTATGCCACAACACTTAGGAAAAAAAAACTTACGCTACAACAAAAAAATGTGCATACGCACTTAGGGAAATATAAATTCTAGGATAATATTTACAAGGTTCCAAATTTCCCTTTTAGTAGCACTTTTTAAGATAGACCCCGTTAACTAGGATCTACAATTCTTCACCATCCAATTTATCCAGTTGGAAGGCATTGTTGCTTTTACACCCCGTGATAATGTAAGGGCCACTCCAAATGGCATCAAACTTGGAATGCCTTCTTGGTTTTTCCTTATCTGCATCCCACTTTAGAACTAAGGCTCCCTCTTGAAAGGTCCTTTTTCTTTCTTTATTATCTAAGATCTTCTTGATCGATGCTTTATCTCTCTCCATGATCTACATTATATGTTCTATTTCCTCTCCTACTTCGAAAGCTCTTCATACCTTATTTCTATGGGTTCAAACTCGGATAATCTGCAATTGTTTCATGAGCTCCAAAGTGGGAAGCTCCAATGATATGGGTAATACTACCTCTTTTCCATAAACAAGATTGTATGGGGAGCTTCATATGGATCTTTTTGATGTGATCCTATCACCACAAAGAGATGATTTGAGCTTTGTATGCCAAGTTCTCTAATTTTCATCAAGAGCCCTTATCATAATCATTAATTGGTTCTTGTTTGTGGACTATGCTTGGCCATTACCACCGAGGGTAATAGTTTAATGAAGTACTAAGGTTTACACCATTCCCGACTTCCCATTCAAAGTGATCCTTATACCCGGGAATGCCAATGCATTATCCGATATAATAGTGGTAGGGACTCCAAACCTGGTGGCTATCCCTTCATAGAAATCAAATATGTTGGATTCATTTTCTTCTTTTAATGCCACCACCTCGAGTCCACTTGGTGAAATAGTCTGCTTTTGTAAGTATCCACTTCTGCCTTGGCTTGAATTTGGGTTAATCACCCCAATGAAGTCTAGTCCCCATTGCATTAATGGTTGATCCATTGAAATTGGGCCAAGAGGAAGGGCTACTAACTTTTCTTTCCCTGTGAATAATGCACACTTCTTGCACTTCTTGATCCATGAGTAGTAGTCCCTCAATAGTGTAGGACACTAATAACCAGCTTTCATGATTTTGAGAGCTTTTACTCAAGGGGAAAAGTGACCTCCTTCTTCTCCATCATAAAAATCATGCAACACTCTCTCAATTTGGCATGTCCCAATGCACCTCAATAGAACAATATTGATATCCTTTTGAAACATGACACCACTAACAAGCACATATGGGATCACTTGTAGTCTAAAGTATCTCCTTTTCACTTTGTTCCATTCTCAAGGGCATAAACCTATTCGGAGATAATGCACCAAGGCTTGAGTCCCATTGGTATTCAAATTTGACCTCCTTTTCAAGATGAGTAGCATCACGGGTTTGGCATGGAGCTTAGAGATAGATAAATCATGATGTATTTCATTTAGTAGCGGGGATGAGATCTTACGGCCCTTTGTCACTCAAATCTATGGAGAGATAGATAATACCTTCAAGAGGATTTGACCTAACCTCACTACTTTAGGTCATGCCTTTCAACCGGGGTGAGAGGACCCATAGTTTAATCTTTGTTTAATGAAGAAGATGGAGATATCCTTATTTTACACAAATTTTATGAAGAAAACCTTAGGAAAGTATGATCAATACTCCATAATTTATATCTCTAGAGTTCTCACTTCTAAAAGATGGAGATACTTTCAAAACAAGGCTAAGGTTATTGAATAAAAAATGATGAAAAAAATCTTGGAGAAAAAAATGGCATAAAAATAGATGCATTCACAACAACCATTGATTATACCCCTTCTCTACTTTATAATATAGCCGTTCACAAGTTTCCTTGGCATAAATGTAAAGGAGAAGTACATGGGCAAGTTTCTAAACAATTACGGGACTTCCACGTGCCCTCATTAAAAATGCCATTTGGCCTTTGCAAAGTCTCAAAAGTATAAAATGGAGATAGTGGAAGCCTCCACATGTCTCAATTTGGAAAATTTGTTAAGAAAGTTGAAGGATCAACGAAGGCACCATGTGTCTAGGGTCGAGACAATTTTCCTTGGCCGTTAAAAAGTCCAAGAAAAGGAAAATTTAGCGAGAAGCTTATAAGTGTCCTCCTGGAACTTCTTCAAAATAAAATTTAGGGTCGGTCCCCAAACAGGCATGGTCCCTCCACATGTCTTAGGCCTTAGAAAATTACTTTGAAAATTTTAAGTATAGAGTGAGCCGGAAAGCCTCCACATGTCTCCTGTCGCAATTGTTAAGGTGGGACCCTAAGGTGGATCCTTAAATGAGTGTCGAGGCCTCCACCTATTGATGTTCTACCAAAGCTACACCAACCACATGAAAAATTTGTCTAAGTTTGGGCAAGGCAGTGGAAATCTCCACATGTCTCCCCAACGCAACTCCAAGGCAAAACCAAAAGGTGAATTTTCATATGAGTGTTGGCCCTCCACATGAACAAGTTTTGAGTTCAAGTGAGCCTTAGAGTTTTCAAAGTTCCCTGCTGAGCCACATCAAACCATAAAGGGCCTCATTTCCAAAGATCTGAGATGTAAATTTGACTGGGAAAAATACACCTGTAAAACCGTAAAATGTAGGAAAATCAGCATTTGCACCTGAAAATGAATCCTTCTTATAGGACATGGAATTTAGAAATTATATAAGGCCCAAATATGGTCCTCTAAGCCATATGTAATCATGTTTCCATAGATATTTGGGACAAAAATGACAAGTAAAAAAAAATGTGACTGTGGAAAATGAAAGGAAGGGAAAAAACCTGAGTTTTTGCCCAAGTTACAATTTCTAGACTTTAAGTGATCTTGAACCAAGGAAGGATTTGATCATGGAAACCAAATGGAGGACGAGTTTTCATACATCCATACGGGGAGATAGAAAACATGAAAAAGCCCGTAAACTAAATAATTTCAAGGACAAATGGGGTGAGATCAAATTGAGCACCAACATCGGCTCCGACTCGAGGATGGGCACTCCCTATGAGTTCCATAAGAACAAATAGTAGACCAAGTGCCAAAAACAAACCATTGGGCAATGGAGTAAAAGAATAAGCTTGCAGAGCAGAACAATAATAACCAACTCCCCCAAGGACGAACTAAGAAACCAACAAAATGACCACCAAGGACTAGGACAAACAAAAATAGAAAAACACGAAATAGAAAGAAACCAAAATACTATACATTGTATAATTGAGTACATTGATTCAAAGAAAACAATCAAGGAAAATCTTCAAGTTCTTTTCATTCAACATATGACCATGCTAAGTAGTTCTGATATGTCTTTAATAGCTTGTCATGTGATTGTCTCTCTTTTCCATCCAAGTCACTATCTTACCACATTTTTTTAGGCTTACCCCTTATGCCTGGGCCAATTTTTTTAACATCCTTAGAGGTTGCATCAAACATCAAAGTCTCGGAAAATCATCCTGCTCATGATTCCTACATAGATCAATTTCATATTCCTTGAAAGTAACATAGCTCACGAGTTATCAATATCAATATCTGCATGCAATACTTCATAACAACATTTTTGGGGTCCTCAATAAGATATAACATTTTCTTTTCACCGGAGTAACTTCACAAGGCTGCCTTGAATTGGAATGGTAGGGGACATATCTATCTCGAAAAATTCCACCAATACTTGGAGCCCACTTTCTTGATAACAACATGCCCATTTGGTAGGGGGAATCAATAATAACAACATCAAGTTTCAAGTTCTTACCTAGATAAGATGCAAGTTATACCACCAAACCCTTTACACATCATACAACCGGCACCTCTCTAGAATCCATTGCGGTATACTTGCGATAAGTTGTTGTCAATTTAATATTCAATTTTTTCATGACATCTAGAGGCATAACATTTCATGATGCTCTAGAATCAAATATACAATTGTGTAGCAATCTATCCTTAATAATCAGCATTGTAAGAAATGGATCAACATTTAATTGAGACTCAACCAAATATGTTCCCAAGTAAACTTCAGGTGGTTCACCTAGTTCTTCCAGTACTTGGGGTTTTTTCAACTCTACAATGGTAGGAGAAATCTCAACATTTCTACCTTGGGTGAACTTTTCTTCTCTAAACCCTAAATATTTGAATGCTCTGTTCCTATGCTCAGGGATTCTAAGAAATTCAACAATAGGAACAAAAATCTTGATTTGACTCAAGATTTGGGCTATGTCATAAGGAACATATTTGGGTAATGCAGTGTTAGGAGGAAGGTTTACAAATTCATCTAATGGCACAGGATTTTTTATAGTCTGAGCATGGGGAGGGACACAAGTTCTACTTGAGACAACAAGGCCTTTGTCAGATGCATCTTTCTTTAGAGTTTCTTTTCGGATACTGGTAAACACTAGAATTTTTGGTTTTCCTTAGGTCCCACCCCTTTGGCAATCTTACTCCTATTCTTATATTCTTGTTATCTCTCGAAAGTGCACCCTGTAGAGAGATGGTTGTAGGTTTTCTAAGCTTGCACAATTGATCTCTCTCTTTCGTAGATACAATGGAAACACCTTAGGTCTGTGGGTATACCTATTTTGAGGTGAGTCTCGGTATCAAGGCCGGTTCCTTATTGGTGTATCCTAAACTGATTTTTGGGAGTTTGAGAGTAAAAGATGACTATAAAATGATTAAAACTAAGGTGATACACCAAATTTGTATGAGGGCTTTGAATGAGTATATGCACAAATGATTTGGGAAGGATTCTTGATGCACGAACCAATATTTTTCTATAGAATATATAATGGAAAAACACTTGATTATACTGAGGGAGAATCACAACAGTACTAATAAGTTAACATGCACATTAAAATTAAGTAGAAAAGACTGAATTTGTAATAGGGTAAGGTGATTGATTAGGGAATTTGCATTCACAAGACTAATAGAAACATACACAAGACTACAAAATAACTTGGAAAGGTGGAAAATACTTCACACTCAGAGGGAAAACTAACAAAAAATGCTTCAATACTCATATATCCAAAATTCCTCAAGAAGTCCCCCCGTGCTTTGCAAAGGCACACAATATGTAGCAAAAATAAAATTCACCCTCTCCTAAGAATATCCTAAGGCTTGTACTTGCCCATGCATATTATTTTTATCCTTTATTTAATAATAGATAAAAGGAAAAATATAGCATGCAATTACAAATAGGCATTATTAGACTTACTTACATTATAGTCAAACTAAAGTTGACTATTCTATTTTAAGAAAAGAAGGGTGAATAATTTTCTAAAATAAGGTTGCTTGCTAGGCAAGTATCTCTCCATGAACATGTAACTTTGTCTTCTTCTCTATTTTGTCCTGTTGTGAAGGCATGCAAAAATACAACTCCCTGTATGTGAGAAAAATAATTACAATACTTAGCAATATTTGCAAAAATAATTCCTCCTGTGGGGACCACTGCTATGTGCACATGTTTTGATATTGACATCTACTTTTTAAAAATGGTCACATGAGTGACACTCTACAAATCAATTCTAGCTCCTTAAAGTGGGGACCACTTGTGGTTGTGAACTCTTGTCTTCATTGGTTTAGCCACTCCTTGTGGACTTAGCATATACTATGGTTTTAAAACATGAGGACACTTTATAAAAACCACCCCACTATGCTTGACCACCTTTGATTATTTGAGATGACCATACTATATGGTCCGCCTTTGAGTTTGTCGGCCTTGGCATATTATAAAATTCACCTTTTTGGTGATCATGGTATATGATTTGGTCAGCCCCTTTTTACATTATTTGAAGCATGCACTAAGGTTAGACTTTGAAAGTCATTGGAAATGATTAATTTAGTGGACATGTGGGTTGTCCCCTTCTCCATGGTGACTCACCCCTTGGTGACTTGGTCGGTGGCTTCTGTAACTCGGGTCAGGTTGATTATAACCCTGGTGGTTTATTTTGAATGTTTGTGCCTTATTCTTTGTCATTGATCTTTGTACCTTTGTATCGATGCCATTGATCCATGACCTATGGTTAGGGTTTTCTTCTTTGGAATTTAATACGGGCGGTGGCATCAACTCTAGTGGTTTGCATTGATCATTGCGATTGATTTGAGGATGTTGATCTTGTGTCCTTGTTGTTTGATGCTTTGTCAATCTCTGACTGTGGTTGAGTTTGAGTTAACCCACTTCTTGGGTTTGGGCAATAAAGGGAACTCAACCCACAAGTACATTTCATTTGATTTTTTGGTTGTATGGGCGAAGCCCTAGCAAATTTTCCTCTTGATGCCATTATTCTATTCTGTGCATACTCGAGCTTGGCTATAAGCATTTTAATCTCTGTATCATTAGACACTGACATGATGATGAGAGATTTACCTAGTTTTATGATTTCTGTGCAGTGGTCGTGCTTTGGTCATTTTCAAGATTTTCCTGTAAATCTATTTTTCTTTCTGCCATGGCTGTTACTTTGAGCTCGGTCTGTTCTGTTAGGTATTTTATGGTGAAGTCTATGAGATCTGAGTTTGCTTTGTGAGTTGAAAATTTGATCTCTCTTCCATTTCATGGCCCTAAAACTTGGCTTTTATCTCTCTGAGTAAGATTTTTGAGTTGGATTTATAGTGCTCTGAGTTGTATCTACTCTGTTTGAGCTTTTGAGCAAGGTGGTTGAAGTGTGGGCCACCATTATTGTTTCTTTAAGTTCAGCTCTGTCATTCTTTGGTCTTCTATACCATTCGTGCCTCTGTGTATTTTTAAAAATGAGGTTTATTTAATGGCCGCCATTGTTGAAGTTTACCGAGCTCAGCTTCGTTCTGTTGTTTATGCGGGTTTTCCTTTCTCTTGAGCTTTGTAGATTTAGTTTTCTTGCAATTGCCTCCATGGTGAGTTTCTGAAGCTTGATTCTTACTGTTCTTCAAGATCTCCTCATTCTATTGGCCACCATAGTCGTTTATAGGTGAGATAATTTCTCTTGCATGCGTACACTTCTATTTTCTTTTCTTCTTTAAATGTATCACTAAACTCTTGGAAATATTTGTGGGTTCTGTGATTTGTTTCTCTTGATTGACTCCGAGTTTGAAACTTCATGTGGGCCTATGGACCTCTCACTTCATCATCTGGTTGCTTGAAAGTTTTGACCATTTGATTATCTATGGTGAGTTTATTCTTCGGCCCAATCTGCATCATGAATTATAGATCTGTATTTTCTAAGTTCTAGGTATATGTAGATATGTGACCTTGAGAAATTTTTCAACTCTGTGTGGAAAATACCTGTAAAAGCTTGAAGTACTGGTTTCATCATGTACTATAATTATATTTCCCCGGTTTTCTGTATCTGTCATGCTCGGCCATTGCTAAAATGAAGTTCGAAAAGACTCTGTGATTATGTGTTTATTGTTATAAAACTCTTATTTACTTTGTACTTTCACTTGTATTACTATGGCGGACATAAAGTAATTTCTTCATTCTGGAATACTTATACTTCAGCCTCTTCTCTGTATGAGTTCTTTGTGCTTTAACCTCAGGACAATTGTTATCTCATTTGCATTTGTTGAGAATATTGTAGAAATGATGGTTATGATTTTCTACAAATATAGTTCTGTACATTACTTCAGGTCCATTCTGAAATATTTGGCTCAATTTTGTATTCTAGAGAATCCATTTGTTACAATTCATTGTTTCAGGATCAACTTGATTCTTTGAAATTTTGTAGCACCTTTTGAGAATACTTGCTTTAAACTTTCTCAAACTGAGATTACTTGAACATTGAATTTCTCCATGAGATGAGTGTTTGAAAAGCAATTGTTTTCTGAAAATCACATCTATTGAATGCTTGACTGTAACAATATTCTTGACTTTCTAAAAATAATGTATACTATTTTCTGAACCTATGCATAACATATTATTTCTAGAACTCTGTTTACAACTCCTGCATGTTGGAAAATTCAAGTTTTGTCAAAAATGTAGTTCCATTTTCTTTTGTGCTTCAATATTGTACTTGAGCTTCACCTGTAGCTGCATTTGTATTTGATCAATTCCCTTGCATAGATAGTTGTACTTCTTTGATATGGCAACATCTTTGTATTCATTCTGAATGACTTCTATTTTTGTAACTGCAAATCATGCATTCAATTTGATCTCTGAAGCTTGTTTCTCTTAGATAGAGGCTTTATTTCCTTTATAGTAGCATTTTTGGCATTATGAAAAATGTAAAATGTTGATTTTTCATGGCGAAGCCCTGCAAATTTTTTTCTAGAATATATCCCTTCCAAGCCATTTCCAGCATAGTAATTGTATTTTCTGATTTCAAAATATAGAATTATGACACTTCATGTTTGAATCTGGATTGGTAAATAAAATGAGACATCATAGTTGTGTTATCTTGATCATAGCATGCTTTACTATTTTTTGTATCACTTACTTGATTTAAATCATTCCTTTAAGAATGTAGTAAATTAAAAATAGCATGATGGAAAGTTGTAAGTGTCCATTTTACATGGCAAAGCCTGTCAAAACTTTTCCAGAATCTTGTCTTCATTCCTTTCAACTGTGACCTTCTCTTTTAGCCAAACATTAGCTTTCAAATTCTACTTTTTCCTTCATTGCAAACTAAAACATGTGCTTCTATTGCCAGTCTCTCTTCTACACTGTAACTTCTTCCATTTCAGAATAGTTATTGGAACTTTGAGTTACATTCTTCCTTTTATTACATGCACTTATGACTTGTCTATTTTTCTCTTTGGCTGCAACTTGTACCTACACACTTAGGAAAATAGTTAGAAAATAATTAGGATTTTGGCCTCTCTTATGTCCATGTTTTTCTTATTTCTTTTCTCTTTCTTCTTTCTGAGTGAATAAAGCATGCATGCATTTTGTTCTTCAAGTAGAATACATCTCATGTTAGGAGAATATTCATATGCATGAAGTAGGATAGTGTAGGAATATAAATTGATCCCCGAGCTTGTGGCCGACGGTTAAAATTTTCTTTTTCAGGTACAATAGCTTTTATCATGGAGATGAAGGAGGAACAAAAGATAGAGATAAAGATTCTTCAAGAGAAGAACAAAAACCCCAAGGCAATGCGGAGTTCACTCATACTCCTTTGCTTTCTCTTTCATGCATGTGTACGTTTCTTTTCGGTAGTTGTACTTTTATTTTCAATTACATCCCACACTTGTGTGGGAAACATTTGACTCTCCTTCGAATAAAACATTGAATTATGAAAATGAGTTGTGTATTTCCTTATGCATTCTAGCTTTTCTGTATGGATTTTATAATGAACTAAACAAATCAGTAACATAATTGAATGTCTTAATCATGAAGGAAAGAACATTGATGAGAAATTGAAACATTCAATGTCGACTACGATTTTCTATAATCTGCATTTATGTTTGCTGCTTGAAAACTCATTACTTCACCTAATTTGTAATTTTTCATCTTTATCAAGACAACATAGTTGTCTTTCGAGCTTTGTGTTCTTTTGCTGAAGATGACATGAAATTATAGACTATGTGATCTATTCTATTTTGAGACAACACACATAACTATAGATTTCATTTAATCTTGTAACTAATTCAGCAGTAGAAAATAACATAAAAACTTCCTTAGCTTAGGTATACTTCATCCAAGACTTTTCAATGTAATGAGGAAGTTTCGAGTTTCCCATTTTTGCACAAGTGTAAAATTGTCAACAATTATTTTCATGGCCAACCACAACATTCATTAACAACTTCCTATCCTCCTCAGAAGGGATTCCTCCATCATACTTATAAATTATTAATGCCCTTAAGTAATGAAAATAATTATTAGGAAATTCAAAAGCTTACACCATATCAATTTTACAAGTATGAGTGGGAGGAAGAGGTAATACCCAGTGAATGCAATCCCATAAATCTTTAACAATTCTGGTACTCATCAGCTTAGTTGAGGTTGCTCCCTACTGTGAAATTGTGGAGGAATCCACCATGCATCATCATCATCATCCTCTTCAACTTGTTGATCTACTTTAAATGGAGGATGTGGCAAGAAATAGTTATCACACCACTACATTTCATGAGCTTCACCAATAACAACAACTCTAGCATTTAGCGGATCGGGCATTACTCTATTTTCCTTAGCTTGGGGTTGTCTAGCTCCCATGGGTAATTTACCTCGCCATCGGATCTCGATCATTTCTAGGATGATTTGTAAATATGTCTTGTCCTTGTTGCCTATGCTGACCTTGAGAACCTTGTCTAATTCCTTTCTCTACCCTAGCTAGCTTGTAAGAGATTTCTTTGATAGCTTTGGCCAAAGTCTTTACAAATTCCTCAATATTCATAGTCTTACTTGATTGAGGATTCTCTGGGTTGATCAGTTTAACTGCCCCCCTCTTAGGAGGTTTCCCAACTACTTTAATGTTGTTCTCAATTTGCAGAGCCATGGTAAAGGCTTTCCTCAAAGTGCCACAGTTCTTATCCCTCAAATAGTAAGAAACTTTCTTATCAAATGCATCTGAATACTTTATCAGACATAATTCATCACATGGCCTCAAATTAACAGACAATTTTCTCAATGTTTTGTTAAATCTTGTATTGAAATCATGCATTGATTCATTAGGATTCTTTTTTATATTTTCAAACTCTGATAAAAGAAACTGAGGTATGTTTTATCACCATACTACATTCTAAAATCATTCTTCATCTCTATCCAAGAATCAATGGAATTATCTGGTAATGATTTATACCGATCAGTTACATCTTCTTCTATATTATGGATAAACAATTTAATGTGCACATCCTCAAATTCTATTTCAAATTCCTCCATAATATTTACAAATATCTTCAATTTTTGATCACTAGTGATTGCATTATTTCTTGGAAACTTAGGTAATCTATTTCTTACATCTTGTGGCACAACATTTGGATAGCCAACCATACCTCTAAAATTGATTAGACCAAAAGTATTAACAAAAAATGGAGGTTTGGGTGGAGGCTAAGCCATATTATTAATAAGAGGTGTTGCAAACTTATGAGGAGTGAGAGGTCTATGTGGTACATGGTTGCAATTCTTTGAATGATTGCCTTCTAAAGGCTATGTTTCTTAGAAAAATCTATTAGCTTTGGAGAATACATGGAAAAAATGAGATGTAATTATTTCAAATACAAAATAAGGACCCTCTCTAGTTAGATAATTTAATTCAACAAAGAGATCGCCTAATTTAGATTCACTTGCTCGGAAGTATTTCAATATTCAATCACAAGATGATCAATTTCACCAATAGAGATCTCTTTTCTTAATGCTTGATCTCTGACAACCTTCAAAATTCTTCTTCCTTCTAAACTAGACTTTCCCAACTCTAGAAACAACCTCCTACTAGGGTCCTTGGTGAAGAAATATCTTCTTCCTTCCATCTTTGTAGATATTAATGACAAATATTACTTGATATATGTTAAGACACTGGTATTTATTAAGAATTTAAACAACATGAAGTCGCCAATAAGTATTTTCACCTTAGTTTGTACAAATGCGCTATGAAAGACCTATCAAATGTCTTTCAATACTAGATTCATTAAAATATTACAAGATTTTCTCTTCTTCTACCCAAATTTGTCAATTATGACACAAACGTTATTGCAATAAATGTATAAGCGGAGATATTGCACTAAGAACTTACAAATTTGAACAATTCTTACAATTTGAATAGAGAATGATGTTTCAAGTAATGTATTACCACACAACATGTGTAAGAAGTATTACTAGTGGTTTGTATGTACTTTGCATTTGTAAAATAATTCAAAGAGTCCACGATAATGGTGCCATGTTGGTGTTGTTACTACACAAATAGATCCTGGAGCTCAAATAATCCCCAACAATGGTGCCACTAGTGTTGTTGCCACACAAATAGATCCCGGAGCTCAAATAATCCCGAAAAATGGCACCACGATTGTTGTTGACAGAGGCCAAATGGATATAAACTAGAAATAAATCAACAAATCGTCCCTCACAATGGTTTCATTCTAGTGTTGTTTCGTATAAATAAATCTCGAGCTCAAATAATCCCCGATAACGGTGCCACAATTTTTGTTTCCGTCTGAATAGATCCTAGAGCTCAAATAATCCACAATGAATGGTGCCACGGATGTTGTTGATGGGCCAAATGGATATGAGCGGGAAAAAATAAACAAATTGTCCCCGATAATGGCACCATTCTAGTTTTTTCCGCATAAATAAATCTCGAGCTATAATAATCCCTGACAACGGTGCCACAAGTGTTGTTGCTGCACAAATAGATCTCGAAGCTCAAATAATCCCTAGAAATAGTACCATGAGTGTTGGTATCCAAATTTTTTCTCCTTTTCAAGCTGAGAAACATCACAGATTTGGCACGAGCTTAAAGATAGATAGATCATGATGTATGTCATTTTGTATCCGGAGATGAGATCTAAGCGGCCCTTTGTCACTTAAATTTGTTGAGAGATGGATAACACCTTCAAGAGAATTTTACCTATCCTTACTACTTTAGGTCGTGCCTTTCAATCAGGGTGAGAGTACCCATAGTGTAACCTCTGTTTGATGAAGGAGATGGAGATATCCTTCTTTTGCACAAATTTTATGAAGAAAATCTTGGGAAATTATGATCAATACTCCATAATTTAACTCTTAAGAGTTTTCACTTCTAAAAGATGGAGATACTTTCAAAACAAGGCTAAGGTTACTAAAGACATTATGGGATCCTGATTGTTCTGCATATTTTATTAAAATGATTTTGTTCCTTTGTTGATATATAGGGAAAACATGGTTATTTTAAGATGAATTCATGGTTTTTGAATAATTTTTGTGGGAGATTGAGTAGGATAAAGTTGATTATACCAGATCTTTGAGATACTTCACAATAATTGGAAACCTAAATGATAGAAAGCTTCATAATAGAAAAGATATTCCTTCAACCAGAAGGTGTGCTTGATGGAGGCCCAGATCCACATGATTTCACACAATATTTGAGAATCTAGCACAAAGGCTCAAGCCAAAGACTCAATAAAACATCAAAGACCCCTTGTTCCTCATGCCTAAGATTCACTCAAAGGCTTATAGACAATATTTATCATCAAATGACAAAGTGAAGTGATTTTAAATTATTTATCTCATCACAAGATGAAGTATCTTATTGAAATGAAACTGAAAATGGCACTAAACTATCACAGGGATAAGATCTAGTGTGATTCAGAGGGACTTTAACACAAGATTACAATAGGAATAAGAAAAACTACTTGCAGACATTCTAAAATAAAGCAAACATGAATTGCCCCAAGATTGACCGCAGATTAACTTGAAATTGATTAAATTCATCGATGCGATAAAGTTTCTTTGAGCAGTCTCGAGCTTGTCAATGGCTATACATTTGCAGCCAACTTGACGTGATTGAAATTTAAAACATAGGATATTAACAAGTTTCTGATTGGTCTCTCGGAAGACAAGATCTCTCAAATTTTTCTCTTATGAACTAAACCCCTAACCTTTTGCAAGAGTATTCTCATTGCATTTACACATTTCACTCGCTCGCTCATTCAAAATTTTCCTCCTAAGAAATTATAATATTCAAGGGACCTTTGTTTGTTACCAATTTGCCTCCTCGAAAGCAACTTTTAACAAATTCACATCCGAAAGCTACTAGGTGGACCAATTATGAACTGTCATGCTTC
Organism: Taxus wallichiana var. yunnanensis; assembly: GCA_018340775.1. Classification (NCBI taxonomy): domain Eukaryota; kingdom Viridiplantae; phylum Streptophyta; class Pinopsida; order Cupressales; family Taxaceae; genus Taxus; species Taxus wallichiana. The sequence continues at coordinate 246,558,738 of CM031233.1, read as the reverse complement.
TCGAACCTCAACTAATGACTAGGGTGCCATGCCACAACCTTTTTGACAATCCTTTTAATCATTCTTATTTGGTCATGTGATAAATCCCAATTCTAATCATTTTCGAGACGCTCTACACACTTGGATCTGATAGGAAACCCTTTTCACTCTCAAGCTAACACCTTTTTCATCTTTTGTGCCTACAACCTCCATTATTTCATCCCTTTCCCTCTTTTTCCTCTGCAACTCGCCCCATATCCATATTCTTTGGTAATTCATGTTTTTGCAAGTGCCTGAGCAACTCTAACTTCAAAATATCGATCTCAAAATCCTTGGACTCAAAAATTAAGTTCTAAATCCACTCAATCGCACTTTGTAGACAAAAATGATGAAAAATAGTTTGTATTCGAATCTCTAGGAGTCTTGGAGAAAAAATTACGTAAAAATAGATGTAATGCATAGAAACTGTTGATTATGCCCCTTCTCTACTTTATATTATAGTCGTCCATGTGTTTCTTTGGTGCAACTTGCAAAGGAGAAGTACAAAGGAAAGTTTCTAAATAAGCATAGGCCTTCCATGTGCCTTGGGCACAAGAAAAACCTTTTGGCCTTTGAAAAATTCTTAGTATAAAATGGATCCAGCAGAAGCCTCCACACTTCTCAATCTAGAAAAATTGTTAAGAAAGTTGAAGCATCAGGCGGAAGAGGTGTCATGTGTCTAGTGTCCGAGACAGCTTTTCCTTGGTTTTTGAAAATTCCAATAAAAGGAAGAGTGAGAAGAAGCTTCTAAGTGTCCTCCTTATTATTCTTCAAAATAAAAATTAGGGTCCGGTCCCCAAACAAGTGCATTCCCTCCATGTGTCTTAGGCCTTAGAAAATTGCTTAGAAAATTTTAATTATAGAGGCCGAGCCGACGTCGCCTCCACATGTATCCATGTAGCAATTGTTAATGTGGGACCCTAAGGTGGATCCTCAAATGAGCATTGTCCCTCCACCTATCCATGGTCTGCCAAAGCTGCCCTGACCACATGAAATTTTTTTCTAAGTTTAGGCAAGGTAGCGGAAACCTCCACATGTCTCCCGGTGCAACTCCAAGGAAAAACCAAAAGGTGAATTTTCATAGGAGTCTTGGCCTCCTCATTGCAAAATTTTGAGTTTAAGTGAGCATTAGAGTTTTCAAAGTGATCCTCGACCAAGGAAGGGACTAATCATTGCAAAAAAATATAGGACGAGTTTTCATGCATCCATACAGGGAGATAGAAAACATGATAGAGCCAAAGAAACTAAAAATTTCAAGGACAAACTAGGCGAGATCAAATTTAGCACCAACAATTCCAACATGTTATAGGTTCATCATTAGATGATTGTTCTTGATCATTTGGTAGTAATAAGATAATCTCTTTTTCATCTACTAACTCAACTTATTGCTTGGAGGTGAGTCGTTCACACTGAGACCCTTGTCATGAACCAGCTTTAGTCACCTTGATCTCAATGTCATATTCCATTACCTGAGTGATCCAGCCTACTCTCTTCTCATTTAAGGCCTTATTAAGGAGAAAATCCTTAAAATTAACATGAGCTAATAGAAGTTGAATTTTATTGTTTGAGACCAATTTTATGAACTTCTTCAAGCTCCTAATAACAACAAGGACATGGTTTTCAATGAAGGAGCTCGATCAAGAAGGGTATGGGTTGTTCTGAACCTTCCTTGTTGGGCTGGACCAAGATGGCTGAGATGGTGTTTGACCCTTTAAAAGGATACATCATGAAGTATTTTGAGAAGTATGGGTTAATGAGAGTTGGGGTTTGATATATTACAAGATAGATGACCTCAAAACTCTCTTTGCCTTCTATTGTCCATTTAAATGCAAAACTCTTCTTTAACATAATTGTTTAAAGTTTCACAAGAGTGGTAAAATAAGGTACAAACCTACGAATAAAGTTTATTCTCCCCAAGAATGTTTGGAGAGATTTTATTTTTTTGTGGTAGTAGAAGTGTCCAAATGGCTTCAACGCTTTCAAGATCAATTTCCAACCCTTCTCTTGAGATAATGTGGCCCGATAATTTCCCTCATGTGCTAAGAAAACACACTTCTTTGGATTCAGTGATATTTCAAACCTTTAACACCTCTAAAACACTTGTCTAAGGTGGAAGAGATGGTCTACAATATTATTTGAGAAGATGGTGATATCATCTAGATACACCAGGACAATATTATTAATCAAGCCTTTGAATGCCATGTCCATAACTTAATGAAATGTTGCCCTGGCATTTAACAGTCCAAATGACATCTTTTTATAAGCATATATACCCCATTTAGTGGTGAAGGATGTCTTAAATAGATCCTCCTCTTTCACCATTATCTAATTATATCCTCAATATCTATCTAATAATGAAAAATATCTCGAGCCAGCCATAACCTTTAATATATGTTCCATTGATGGAAGTTGATAGTGATCCTTAAGTGATGCTTTGTAAAGATCACGAAAGTCCACACATAGTCGATTTCTCCATTTCTTTTCCTTAGAAGCACCAAGTTTGTAACCCAACTCGATTGCTTGATAGGGAAGATGATGTTGGCCTCAATTAGCTTGTTCAAATCCTTCCTCATGAGAGGATCAATGTGAGGATTTATGGGCCTTTGCTTTTGTTTGAAAGGCTTGGCTCCTAGATCTAGCTCAATAGTGTGTTGTGCCAAATTTGGGTTGAAACATCTTAAATATTTGTAAGTCTAGGAAAATACATCTAGGAATTATTGAAAATTTTTAATAAATTCAGATTTTTTTTGTTAAGTGCTTACCTTGCCAAGCAGCAAATGTTTTTCCTTCTTCTATGAAAATGGGCTCTGAATCTTCACCCTTTACCTAAATGTTCACCTTCTCCTTTTGGAATTGGTCATTTGGGTTGAATATTGATTCCAAAGTGACAAGACCCTTTGGTAGTTTGTTGGTTCTCACCAATGCGCCATTTGATTGCCATCTTGCTATTCCAGTTTGTCTTGGTTTCTAGACAAAAATTCAGCCTCTACTTGTAGAAAGTTGACAATTTACTAGTCATTCTTGAAGACCGCAAACTTTTTTTGTTATGCAGGACAGTTGGCCAAACAACCAATTGATATGGGGCTGAGACTTATAACTCTTTATACTCTCTACAACATCAAATGCTGCCCCAATTGCTACCACTCTGTCTGTTGCTTCATTCTTCTTCCTTGGGATGGAATTGATGTTGAATACTTAAAAATCCTTGATGAGTTCCCATACCCATTTCTTTTAGATATTTAACGAGTCATTCTTGGTAGTACTTTATCCTCGGACTTGATTTACAACTAGCTCACTATCGCAAAACACTTGCGATTTCTTGGTTCCTTTTTTCATTACCCAATGCAATCCATGAACCAAAGCCTCATAATGTGATGTGTTGTTTGAAAAGAAAATTAGAAGTGGAAAGTTGAGTAATACTTCATACCTTAAGGTGAAACAAGCATAGCTCCTCCTTCGGCTCCTTGCCTACGTCTTGAGCCATCAAAGAATAATTACCATACCTCATTATCATCTATGTGGTCTGGCTTAATGATGTCAGGAAGAGTAGGATTCTCCTGAAAACAATAGACTCCTAGCTTAGATTCCTCCAACTCCTTAAAGGGGTCAAAATCATGCTTCTTGTTCTCCCACTTGTCGAGGGTCAATTCTAGGATGCAGCCCACGTTAATATTTTCCTCACAAGTGCTTGGGAGGCCCTACTAATCAAAGGATGAACAATTGGCATTGATTGGGCTTGGTACATAGGGATCGATATGGTAATCCGCAATGGGATTAGATTTGATTGTAGCCTTAACTCCATACCTTGTTCTAAAAATAATGTGTGACCAATCAACAGACAAATAGCCTCCAATTTTAGTGGTGAAGTCTCTTAATAAAAAAATACAAAATGTGGTGGTAGGTCTATGACTGATACATTTTGCAATACAGTCACATTAGGGAAGGTGTATAGTGTGAGGCTCAAATCCTTGGTGACTCCAACCATTGCCACCTCTATCCCATCTAATTGCACTATGCCCCTAAAGATAACTTCATATTGAAGACCCAGCTAATTGGATATTTTTTTGGCATTACAGAGCTACTTTCCCCCGAATCAATCATGCAATTATGTACCAATTTGTCTCCAATGATCAATGAAACATAGAATGGAGGGGGCTTCAGATTCTTACCTTGTTGTTCTCCATGTTTTCCCTCAAGCCAAACCGCATTGGTAAACACTTTCTCTTGTTGGTTAGGGGGTTGATTTGAGCTTGACCAATTGGCCATAGCAGTCTGCAATAGATCTCTCTATCCTAGAATGGCCAATGACTCCCACATTGAAATATTCACATTTGTCTTCTTCATTTGTTCAATGATGTTAAATGAGCTATCCTTTTGTTGCCCCTTTTCTTGTATATTTTCTCTTGTAATTGGGTCATTGCAAATTTGGTGCTGAATGGGTTTGGAAGGTGGCTTAGGCTGGCTCTACATATTAGGAGTTGCATTTTGAGTGCCAATACCTTGTGGAGTAATGGAGGGTTAAGGATTACCTGAGTTTGGTGATTTTCCCTCTCCCATATTCCTTTTCTTAGACCATGTATTGGTAGCTACACTTTGAGAAGGGGCTTGATTCATACCACAGAAATCTTCAGCCTACCAATTGAAAAACATAGTCTCACTTGGAGGTGCTTCTTCTGAACTCCTTGCTAATGATTTTCCCCTGGTTAGATTCTTGTGACACACCAATGATCTGTACCATCAAGGCCTAGTTTAGTGCACCATTAAAATACGTTGATTGGTTATGGGGCTAATTGCATGGGAAACACCAATCATATTATTATGCCATGTTGTTTTGTGTTGGAACCAAGGCCCTTGATGTTGAATCTATGTTTGGATCATATGACTAGAAAGGACTAGCATCTTGAGGTTGCCCTTGGTTTTGGTGTTTACTTGTAACCTAAGCTAGTGGCCTACTTTGTTGATATGGGGGTCTAGCCTAATACTAATTCTAAGGTTGATATGGCCTAAAACTCTAAGCTTAATACCTTTTGATATTCATTAGGTCATTCCCTAGGTTTTGTAGTTATTCCATAGCTTCTTGAATCTCTTTTGAAGTGTTAGAAGACGAGTTGGAGGATTCAATCGAACTTTGATTCCTAGGAGTAGGTATAAGAGCTAATGTGAGTGTCGACTAGTGGTTGGATCTCATAGTTCTCAAGTTATAGAGGCATGGGTAGCCTAGGAGAAAATTTTCCATCCTGAATTAAACAATTTTCAGATCTTATGGAAATGTTATAGGCTGCAAGTAAAGTTGTGCCTCCCATTAACTGAATCATTAAGACAATATCAAAATTTAGGGCTCTAAGAAAGTATAAGAAAGAACCTTCATTTGTGGGCCTTACAGCCAATGGGATCATGTCCCATGTCCTTTGGAATCTGAAGTTGAAATCTATCAGCTACTCATTAGGGGCCCTCTTGATGGTTGTTAAATGCTCTAACAAGGACATGTTATCTCCCTTTTCTCCAAATTGGTTGTGGAGAGCTCTGCACAGATGGTCCCAAGTCTGAATAGAGCCTTTTGTTAGACTCTTGAACCATCATGAAGCCTTACCCTTGAGTGAAGAAGATAACAACTTGACTGCAATGTCCATCTTAGTGATCTCATGAATTATGTATACATTTGCAATGTCTTTAATGTGGTCACTAGGAGAAGTTTGGTTCTCTCCAGTGAAATGGGGAATGCTCTTTAATGCTGCAACTAGGACTAGATTTTGTGCATTGAGAGTGAGTGGGCTATTGCCAGTGAATTTAATATAGGGTTTTGGTGGTGTGCCACTGTGATTGGCCTTAGAACCCTTATTGATTGAATGAATGGCCTACTAGGTGGAGGTGTTGACAAGGTTCTATTTGGTGGAGATGGAGACCTTGGGGCTCTTGTCCCCTCCCTCCCTTTTTTGGGGAGAAGTTGAGATAGAAAAATAGTCCCTCCTATTTAGTTCTTGACCTTGTTTATATTATTCTCATGAACTTGAAAAGCTTAGACTATTGAAATTAGTGGATTCTGTCTCTTTTGGAGTTTCCAGATGTGTAATTTCAAATCTTCTTAAAAGCTAAAATTACAAAAAGTGCACATCATTCTTGCTAAAATAGACATGGAGACCTCTTTGTCCCACCCAAAGGTGTGCCAAAACTGTTAGAGCGTAATCAAAAATGTTTGAAACTAAATGAGTTGAGACTCTCAGGTGTGATTCCACAACATGGAGCATTCTCAAAGTGTGGGACCTTGTGAGTTGAGAGAGCTCTCTCGATTAAGGCCGAGCGCTCTTATTCCTCTATTCAGGTACATACAAATAAATTGTAGAGGATCTACTCTAAAACCTACTCGATCTTAACAAGGAGACATGGTTAAGAAAATACAAGAAAATAAACCTAAGGTAATGAGATGATTCTCTAAAGGAATGATAAACAATTGTTTTGTAATTTAACACGAACATAGAAATGCAATACAACTACCATGCACGGTAATGAAACTATAATGAGAGATCGAAAGACAACAATAAACACATGGAATGGTTGAGAATCATCCACAGACATATATTATTCCTCCAGAATTGATACATGATACCTCAATAGCCAAGAGGTAAAAACTTTGTATTACAACTCAAATCGGAGGTTTGGAAGCTCCAAAATTATCTTGCAGATAAGGGAAGAAGGGAGGGTGTAAAACAAAAATTTGCAACCCTTTACAAAGAGCCTCACCCCTTCTTTTATAGATTCAACACAGAGAGAAGAAGAAGAGAGGTAGGAAAACTAATTTGAAACTTAGCTACTAGCCATCAATGCCCCTATAAATCCACCCACAATATGTCAAATCTTCATTGATTTCTTATTTTACGCATTGAAGGAGGAAGAATGGCAAATTAGATAAGATCCGATTTGGTTTTGGAGCAATTGGATCCTACATAAATGACACAAAGATGTTTTCAATTATTATCCACATAACCTCATCAAAATTATAGCTTCAAATCTCCATGGCATAGACGAGGTTGAGATCTTTCCAATGATGCCAAATTTGTTGGATTTCAGGCACTACATTGGAAGATATGCCCATTTGAATATTTTAATTGGGTCCATATAGAAATGGTGGAAACTAGTTAGCAGAACGGGTCCGTGGGTCTAAAATTCACTTTTTGCCTCTTTTCCATAAAAATACAAAAATACAAAAATTGCCCATTTGCCCCATAATATCCTTTTGTGAAAAAACCATCTTCGGGCCCATCGGTCTGCATTTTTCATTTGTAAAAAAAAACACTTCAAGGGTCGCTGCCCGCATGTAATTTGGGCATAATACATGTTTCCTCGGGCATCAACGGAGGCACGGCTTATATTTATACTTTATGTATCTTGGGAATGAAGTGAAAAGTTAAAATTACATCCGGTGACCCACCTTCCCGTTTTGACTTAGAACATGGCCACGTGGAGGGCTAGCGTGTGTTTGGGGACCGCTTTTGGATTTTTCTTTTGAAGTTACACCGGGCTAACATGTGGCTCCTTCCAAGGCTTTGCTTTGTTCCTTTATGTTTTTGACTAAGTCCTTTTGTTTGTCGGGGCCATATATCTGACCATGGACACATGGACGCTTGGCCCTTGTCTAAGGACTCGATTTTAGATTTATCTTTGAAGATGTGCCTAGCTGACACATGGAATCCTTTCACTCATTTTAGTCTCCACTTTGGGATGCACCTTTGAATGTGGAACACTAAGACACCCGGTTCCTTCCGCTGCGAGTCTTATACTTAACTGATTTGGGCCTCTTTTTGAATTTGACCTCTATTGACCCCTGGACACTTGGAGAGCTAGTGCATGTTTGAGTCTCCACGTTGGGATCTGATATTGAAATTACGTTGAGATGACAAATGGAAGCATTGTGCTTGTTTGGACTTTTCAAAGGCCAAATCTATCCCTTTTCAAGCCAGGGACACATGGAAGCTTCGCGCTCATTGGAATCTTATTTTTGATTTTATCCCTTAGAGATACGCCAATGAGGCACATGGAGGCTTCCGTTAATTCCTCCATACTTAGCCAATTTTGGGCTCACTCGGAACCATTTGTAGAGCCCGAAGACTTCAATTTTTTCTCTATATATTTTCCTTTGAGCCTCTAGTTTTCTTTGATACATTTTCTTCCTTCCCAACCCTGCTCCTCCTTTTTAGAGCTCCTCTATAACCTATTTATTGGATTTAAAATGTGGGCTCATACGATGGAACTGTCCCTTGAATTTCTTTCGTCATAGGGTCGTGTTTGATTAATTTTTCCAGGGTCAAAATTGAGATAACAAGTCCCTTAGGCCATAATAAGGAAATAATAATTATATTAAAATTATGCAAGACAATCACGTCAAATCATGTTGTAAAAATTAATGGAATTAATCCATATACAAAAATAAGATAATGAAAAATGAAACAAATATAGAACATGATAATATGGACAAGAAAAAAATAAAATGATAGACTAGTGATGCATAAGACATATGTGTTAGCCTTGTTAACCCAAAATGTATAAATTAACAATATTTATGTAATTGAGCACGATTAAGAAGGTGTAAAGTAACATATAATGAAACAAAAACACCTATATAAAGAGAATGGACCCCCAAAAGAGTAGTGTAGGGAACTAAGTTATCTCTTATCATCATGTAATTTTTTTGAATGTTCGCATCAAACTAAACATGCCTTATGAAATAATGTGTGTAAAAAATATGTTATCTATAAAATAAATGTGACAAACAACATGTTGCAATAATAATCTAGTGAAGCATACAAAAAGGTTTTGATTTTGTATTTTTTCATACTAGAATTATTTTATGTTATATGTTTATTTAATGGTTTTATACATACATACATACATACATACATACATGTGTGTGTGTGTGTGTGTGTGTGTGTGTGTGTGTGTGTGTGTGTGTGTGTGTGTGTGTGTGTGTGTGTGTGTGTGTGTGTGTGTGTGTGTGTGTGTGTGTGTGTGTGTGTGTGTGTAAGACATGGGGTAGCACCATACCGAATGATAGCTCCATAAGAGGCCCATAATGCTTAGATGAGGAAGGTGACATAGGCCTTAAAAGTGTTATTTGATTCAATCGATATGTATTTATAGCTATTGAATTATATACATTATATGATGGAAGATATTGGAAGTGGGAAAATCCATGATGCAAAGTGTGCATAGATGGTATCAAGGTATTATGTGTAGAAGATGATTAGAGTATAATAGTATCATGCATGCTACATAGATGACCATATAAATGGTACAGGGGATGTATGGAGATGATGTGACTAAATAGGAAACTTGTGGGATTTTTTAAAATTGTGCATGTTGGCACATGATTAGGATGCCTCAAGATGAATATGATGTCGAACAATCATAAGTGTTTAAGTGAAAGTACTAAGTGTAACAAATGTATAGGTGGGGCCACGATATGTAGGTCCGTAGACTCATAATATTGAATGCACCTATTTATAACCACTTGAATATAAAATATGAACTTAACACATTGATTTAGAAAAAGATATGGTAACAAAGGAGTGAATCCAAGAAAAACCTAAGCTAAAATTTAATAAAAAAGAGATGATTCCAAATAAAATGTGAATTCGAAAGTAGAAAAGACATGCATAAGAGGAGAATAATATGCCCTATTTTTATTTTACGATAATCTATGAATTTTTTTAATAAATCCAAGGAACATTTTAATGTGAATTTACATAGATTGAATGAATTAATATGATTAACCACAACATTACGAATGGGATCTAAAAAAACTAAGGATGAAATATCTTGGGAAATTAGAAATAAAACCATGTGCCATATTGATATCATCAAAAGTTATAATTGGCGGGTAAAGGGTAGTAACAATAATACCAATCATGGTATCAAATTTTAGATTATTAAAAGGTGGAGGTGATACAATGTGGTAAGTATGATGTACATCGAGTAAGATTTTAGAGTAGTGGATCACTTTAGATATTGAGTTAGGCATTATTATTTGTAGGTTTATGTTGAGATGGGGTATCAACTTTAATTTTACAATTATTGAAGAGATATTATATAATTTTAATAAGCATGGAAAAACCATAAGTAGAGTGACCAAGGCATCAATAGTAGTCATAATGGGTACTAAGATATTATTTCCTATCATGAATGGAACTTGCATCAACCTCGAGTAGTATATGGAGAGACAAACTATTAAACATTATTAATTATTTAAGCACTTGATGTGGTAGGATAGATAAATATATAAATTTCTATTATAAACGATGTAATTGTATCTTTTTAGTTTTTTGTTAAAATTTTGATAATGGATTTTACATCAAATTTTTCATCATTCGCTTTAGCCTTAATAGTAGTCTTTCGTTGAAATTTGTGATTAGATGCATTAAAATAACTAACAATGTACTTAATCTTGTTCATCTTAAGTATCTTAACTTCATGCAATCTTTTTAAGTATAACGTAAATGATCAAATAAATGAACTTGTTTGATTCTTGCAAAGGGATCTGCTTTGGCTTTGAATGAAAATATCTTGTAGTTGACTATTATTTATGATATTGTAAATCTTGGTGATTTTTTTAATGTAACATGTAATTACCAATGGGTTCATTAGAACATTTCCACATTTTGCACATTATAGAGTAGGATAATTTTTCTAGAATATTGATAGAAAAATATGCAAGGAATTAATTTTCTAAAGGTTTGAAAGTATGATAAAAATGCATATGTATATTGAAAATTTGTCTTAGGAAAAAACCATGAGATTGTAGGGAAATATTTTACTAAGAAATGTGTAATTTGAGTGAAATGAATTTTTCAATATGTTTTATTATGTCACCCTTTCCATCATAAATATGAAGCTTATAAATCACAAAAACAAAATTGAAATGGTAACATGAGACTTGAGGTGAAATTGGGTTATGAATAAATTGTGTAAAATCTAAATTAATAGATGAAATAGATGCCACTTTTTGTAATTGAAAAATTTTATTTTGTAAAATGTGTGTAAGAAGAAAAATCATGTGAGGCACTACAAAGTGTAGATAAGATATTTTGTTACATGAGTGGCCATTGTAATAGTTATAAAAATAGTTTGAAGGGATAATAGATTCCCCCAAGGATTTAGGACCTATTGATGTAGGAATGGTTGGTGTAAGAATAGAAGATCAAGGTGTAATTTTTTCAAGAAGTTACATATTATTAAGGGTTGATGATGAGTGTTCCTAGTAGCTAACAAAATCTAAATGAGAAGCTCCATATGATGAGTATTTTAATGAAAGTGATCATGAAATTTGGTCATAAGTTTAAAGCATTATTGATCTACATGATCTTTCTCATCATGATCATAATAAAAGAATGTGAACTATGGATCTCTATATCATTCAAAGGTACCTCATGTATGTTATGATCCAATATTTAATAAATGCAATAAATTTGGGTGTGGATAAGAATATATGATAACATGATTCTTGTGAGTATGAGAAGAAATATCATTATACTCAATAGGTGTTTGATTAATGTGATTTGTACGTAAAAAAACACATAGAAATTCATGTTCCAACTAAAATGAATGATACCTTATGGCTATTAAGGATGGTATGTTAAATTTTATCAAGGAATTAGTGTCACCAAATGTTCATACCTTATTTATAGTTAAGTAATGGAACACAATGCTAAATATGATATATGGTTTGAAGTAATTAACTTCCAACATTAAACATTCGTATTTATGATAATACATTCATACATGTAATAAATAATAAATGGTAATTATTTTCTCAAATACACAACATAAGAGATAAATTATTTTTACAAGATATCTTATGAGTGATATAGATGTGCATAGTGGTGCGATAAGAGGATTTGAAATTATATATGCTACAATGAAAGTTATATAGTTATAAGGATAATAGGAGTTGGACCATAAATATTTTGTATGGTACAAATCTTATGTATATGTTTATGACCTAGAAATGTATGGTATCAAAGCCTTTGGAATAGTATATCTACAAATTTCTATATGATTTAATAGGGTCAACACATATAAGTGTGTCCCACTTGGTGGCAATTTTTTTTTAAAAATCTAACTAGTAAATAGAATTTTTAAAATACTATATTTTTGTAAAAAATCACGTTAATTAGGGAAAATTATAATGAACTCGTAGACACCTAAAATTGGTATCTCTACCCTTGTCTACTTGTGTGTGCATATTTTATTAGGATCATTTCTAGGTATCCTTTTACTAAATACATCACCTTAATATAATAAAAATACCCATCCCATCACCTTTAATTAATTTAATTAATTAACTCCTATTGATCAATAAATTAACATCCACATCATATTGTTCCCTAATATACTTTCTTTTAGGATGATTTTATCCTAAATTTTTATCTTACATTTTTTCCTAGCTTTCTTTCTATATAGTTTATGCCCTAACTATCGATGATTTATCCCCAAGAAATATAATCGCACACAATGTTGTAAAACACGCTTCGAACACGAAAAAAACACAAAATCATGCCAAAAACACGAAAATGCTTGCCCATTGGAAAAAATTTCCCTGTGGTCCATGGCAATCCATCCTAGTCACCATCGACCCTAAAAAACCAAGTTAAATTTAGGATCTTCTTCATGATTTGTGGACTCTCCCTCCCACCTCGAGCATTCTGCAATAACCACGGACATCCCATACCTCCATTGAACATACTTGCATCACTCATAATCATCCTTCGTCGTAGATTTTCAATATTTTGAATTGCTTTAGTAAAAATTTTATCATATTATCATTTCTCTTCTTATAGCTAAGATCTTGCAAGTTTAGAGAATATTCTCTAACATTCATGGATCACTCAACAACCTTCTATTTTATCTCCTTTACTCACATGTTTCATTTTCAACCATCTATTCTCACCTTACCCAAACCGTGGTATAGTCACCACCAACCCTACCGGATCACCTCAAACTCGTCTTACAATCATTGAATTTTACGTCTCGATTCTTCTCTAGTGCGTTCCTTCACTCGACCATCCCATTTTTTTGTAAGATTCATCATTTTATCTTTCTACTTATCAAACCTATCTTACTTGTACCTTGGTCATCATCGACCAGACTCAAATTTCCATCCAACCACACTTGATTCCATTTTCTTTCATTCTCTAGTTTTTATCCTTGAGATCCCTTCTATTGGTTAACTCTATCCTACTCAAGCCTCTCTAGCATTTAAATTACATCCGGACCTTGTAGGGTTTACATATTCATATCATATTATAGATCCTCCTGCCCAAGTCTTTGTCGGCTGCGTCTGCACTGCATCAACTGGTCTCTATTAAACAAAACAGGGTAACCTTTAATGTACTGTTGTTCTAATCATATCATCTTCTAGATAAATTTTAATCATTTATGAAATTCGGTGTATTCCTATCTCTCGCATGTCATCTACTATTTTTTCTTTATTTCAATCTTTCTAAATAAATGGGGGTTGACATCCGTGAAAGGAATCTAATCACTTCATGGAGCTGACATTGTTTGCGAAACCCTCACCTAAATCTATCTAATCAATCTTGTTTAAGTCTATCTTATTTACATTTCATCAACTCCAGTGAGGATCCATCATCAATTTATGCCTTTTCATCCATCACATCATGTTAGAGGTACTATAAACCCTCCTTATTATGATTTGCTAGTTTATTTTAGTAGCTAGTTAATTCATTTGATTAGGAAGGAAGAAAATTTTCCATTTTTTCTAGGATTCTTGGTTGGACCACCCTTTAGTGATCCCTTTCTTTTATTTTTTCTTGATTCTTATTTCTTCTACTAACACTATAGCACAAGGATCCAATTCTTGCTTTCTTACATTGGGTTAGGCAACTGGATTGCTATTTGCTAAATTTTAGATAAAAAGGAAAATATTTATCTAGGTTTTTTTCTTTTTCCTTATTTTATCCTTTCGCATCATATTTCCCTTTCCTGTGTGTGTCCTCATCAAAAGATCACACTTTGATTTGGTTTTAAAAAGAACCTTTCTTTTCGCATCCTTCTTTCTAACATAGTTTAAGTAGGAGGTTAACTTGTTACATTTCACAATCCTCACACATGACCTAAAACTCATAAATCAATCAACACATCTAAACAACATCCTACCCGGTAGACTGATTGGGATTTCATCACCCAACAGAAATCGCTTAAGACTCTCCCAAAACAAAACAAACGTGAAACCATACATAGACTCGCCTTCTCCTAGTACCGTATTATCCATCCCTTTTTCTATTTTCCACATTTTTATTAATTAAAAATAATTAAAAAGAAGCTGTTTTCTTGACTTTTTTGATTTAAAATGGAACAAAATTCTTCCCAAGTGATTACGCACGATCCAGAATTGATATCTCATGTTTTCCTCCTTCTATCCCTATCCATGAGTTCTTTCTCCGTAGATCACATTGACTAGTAGAATCTATCCAACCACCTTGGACATCCCGTACTTCATATGACATCCTCATGCCTATCCGGCCTATTGAAATTCCCATCCCTCATGTACTAGATATTTCCATCGAGTCCCAACCATCTTGTCATGTTTCTCCTTCCCAATATCTTTAATCCCCTAAACCAATACGATCTTCACCACTCCCCTGAAATATTGAGAAAACCCTTTCCTCATCCATCACCAACAAACCCATCTTCATCAACCCCATTAAATAAATATAATCCATTTTTAGTCAACAATGTATATCAAACACCCCCTTCCATACCTACCCTACTTATCTCATCACCACCTCCGTTTGTAATTCTGCATATTTTGCCAATGACACCTTCGATAGTTATCCCCATATCAACCATATCTACAACCTTGACTTGCACCACTCCTCTCATATCTACATCTAGTCTAGATCTTACCACATCTGCATTGGATTCAAATGCATCCAATTCTTCATCCACACCTATCCTACCCAAACTTACTATGACTACCCCATTAGCCACATCCATCCCAAACACACCCATCACTACACTTATATCTACTATGCCAAAAATCCACCCATGTATGTCTTGACATCATTATCACACATCTCTTTACCCATGCCCACATCATCAACTTTATCCCACTCATCCACATCTACCATTCCCACATCTACATCTACTATCACACCAATCACACCTTCTCAATCTAAAAACATATCCACAATGCCTCCTAAAACACCTGTGATAAAAAATGAATGAGTTCATACCTCTTCCACAAAAACCTTCATTTCCACACCAAACAATCCAAAATATACATCACCTCCCTCTCACATAGACTTCATCAACCACATGATCCAAACACCCCTTCTTCTATCCACACCTACACCTATCATTGACCCCACACCAACACATATCTCACCTGCTTCATTTGATGCTACTCCCCCATCCACATCAGTTTCACCATTACCTGTCATACCATCTATAGAATCAGTCCCAGTCCCTCTTTCTACACTTTTACCTACACCTACCACATCAACTATCATAACCACATCTCCTACATCATCATCTTCTCCTCCCACATCCTTTGAAGAATATTAGAGAGCACTAAAAATTTTACGAACCATAGGTGATCCTCCTGTCTCATCTACAATTTTCTTCACCTTCCTTAGATCAAATCATGCAAAAATTTCTTCCCCCATCAGCCACAACATCATCTTCAGATCCACCATTCGAGATTATTGTTGTTCCTACCAAGGAGTTCCTTCATGAACCAAAAGTTGAAATCTTGGTATCCTTCCACAATGATCCCTTGTGCACCCTCACAAGAAGATAGAATTTCCTCCGAAAATACCAAACCTACATCATCCATCTTGGGGCCACATCCATCTATCCTAGGACCATATCCTTTATCACAATCAATCAACCAATCCAAATCCAAACAATTTGACTCCCTCCTAGGACTAGATCCTTCATCAAGAACACTCCCATCCACTGACCAATCTCAACCAAAATCATCTATTTCTTCTTCGTCTAGGACACCAATCACTAACAAAGCTAAAGACAAAACATCACAAGCTTGAAAAAATCCACCCCATCCTTGACATCTAGAACATCTTCCAAACCACCTCCGGACACATATATCAAATCCTATGTGGAAGTCCTATAACATTTACTCCAAATTTCCACCATTACACTTCCACCTATCAGGGCCTTTGATCCAGACCATCCGAATCCATCATGGTTTGATCCCCATCACATTTGCACCTACCATCATACCACGAGTCATGACACCAAACAATGTAAGGCCCTTACCATTTTTATCCATGATATTATCTAGAGAGAGGACCTTCTAAAGGACCGTCCTCCCCATCCACCATCACCCATGAGTGATTCCACTATAATTTCTGCCTCTCCATCTGTAGGAGTCCCTAGGCCCCCTCCTTCATCCACCACTTCTTCACATGTCGATCCTCTTAGCGAGGGTCCTCCCTTATTCATCAATACAATTCACCTTGATACACCATCCCTATGATCTCGATCCTATACCCCATCTTTATTTGGCATTTCTTCCATATATCCCATCTCGTTCCTTCTGATATTTACTAGTTCATCCACATCACTCTTGATAGGTGGAGTGCTTTCCCTGCTTTTTATTCTTCCACATCTTCCTCATCATCTTATCCTCATAGCTTCTTTTATGTTGGGGGATGTCACTCTAGGAAATTTCTACTTGGATTAGATCCTCTCCATACCTAACATTATCTTATTCTATATATCTCATCTCATCTAATCATATCATCTAGTTTTATCCATCATCTTCTCCTCCTATCACTTCCTTCATGGCCATATTTGTGCTTCCTTTGGGAGCACCATGGATTTATCTAAGGTCCACCCTTGTGGCCATGTGATATTATCCTAAAATCACTGTAGTAACTATTATTATTATTTTTCTAAGAAAACTTGTATCTAATCAAGCCTCATGGTCCTTATCTAACTTATCTCAAACACAATTTTATCCTAGTGAAACTTTTCCATCTATCATTTTTAACCCAAAATCCCCTATCATAGATAGGGTGGTCTTATCAGTCTTATTAATCCTCACAACAACATCACTCCATCATCATTGCAACTGAATATTTCACTAAGTGGGTGGAAGCAATTCCACTCACCTTAACCAAATCTGGTCTAATTATTAACTTTATCTATCAGCATATCATTTGCCTCATCGGTGCTCTTTAAAAACTCGTCACGGAAAACGAAAAGTACTTTAAAAAGAAATATATTAAGAAAATTTTCAATTCATTTAACATTAAACAAAAATTATCTTCGACATATTATACTCAAGCTAATGACCAAGTCAACGCAACTAATAAAACTCTTCGAAACATTCTTGCAAAAATTGTTGATCAGTCAGGATGTGACTAGCATCTCCATCTTCCTTCACTCTCTTTCCTTACCGAAATATAATTTGTACTTCCATGGGAGCTACCCCATTTTCTATTGTGTATGGTTTCAAATTCATTCTCCCTCTCAAAGTTAAAATTCCATCCTTGCGCGTGTCCCTTCATGACGTCATCTCCGATGAAGACTATCGCGAAACACGTCTAACAAAAATTGAGTTGTTACATGTGTGCCACCTTCTCACTCTTAAACATCATCATGGTTTTCAAGAGTGCATAAAACATGATTGTGAAAATAACATCAAAGAATACAACTTTAATTTTGATGACCTTTTTCTCAAAGAAAATCGGGACGCCACTACTCTAAAAAGGAGCCAAAACAGAAATTTTTTCCCTATCTTGATTTGTCCATATATTATAACACATAATGATGGGTTGGGAGCCTATATATTAACCCCTCATGATGGAAAACAACAAGTGTAACATCTTGACACATTGCAATTGTTACCATTCTATTGTTAGTTTGTCTTCTAGTGAGCTCTTAGTCATATTTTTAGATCATTCCTCTATTGCTAGCCTCTTCAATCTTTCATCGAAGTGATTTGGAACTATGTGGTCATCCGTCACCTTCTTAGATGTGACCTTAAAAATGATCACCATGAATTTTCTCATAGTATATTCCTTATTGACAGGTTCTCTATTTTTGCGAGAACTCTATGATCATTACATCCATCACTCTCTCGTTCACCTATTGGAACCATGTAAATGCTCTAGGGGTGTCTCTTGTACATTCATTGTTCCCTCCTAAGTGGTCTACATAGTTATTCTCATCTCTTACCTATATCAAAATAAAAATCATTAGATGCTCCTTTCAAAAGACAAAATCTATATAAAGAAGACTTTTCCTCGAAGGACATATGTTCACCAAAAAAGGAAAAGGATCATAATAAAAATTAAAAAGAAAGAAATACATTGATCCCTCAAAGGATGAATATCATATATATTGAATATGTATAAATTAGACCATACGCTTGAAGGATGGATACTCCTTTGAAGGATTCCCGCATTGATCAGCCTTCCATTTTATCAAAGAATCTCGAGAAAGCTTCTTACATTGATAAACTTTCTTCAAGTATTAGTCTTTCCCCTACAAAGAGCTGAGACATAGACTTAGGGATCACCACTTATGGAGAACGACTTTTCCCATGCATAAGATACATCTCAAACCCCTTTATCGTGTCAACATTAGGTCTATTTTTTTTCCATGCATTATCTCTTTATGATATTTTATATAGCTAATTGATGTTAGTTACATTCGGACACATATTTTGGTTACATGTGCCTTGTGTTATTGGGATCTTATCTTGTTTACCTATAATGTAATTAGAGGCATATTTTCTTCATGTGTTCCTTGATATGATATAATTTTGTTCATATGTATAGGTTGCCATAATGTGGTTGCATTATCTCAATCACTCATCGGTCTACTTATTTATCTAAAATACATCAATATTTACTTACACTAATTGATAATCACATCCACATTACTACATTCTATCCACATCACATTACTATAATAAAATTCAAAACAAACATGTGATCCTAATCCTCATTAACCATACAAAAAATTCACATCATCAACCATCTATACAAACACAAATCTCAAGTAAAAGTAAATCATTTCATCTTATACTTTTACCATCATCATCAAATATAATCAAAACATGCAACCAACCATCATCATCACATATACAATCAATATCAACATCATCATAAATCAAATAATCATCATCACATAACACACATATATCAAATTGTGACCAAATACTATCATATATATATATATATATATATATATATAATCAAAATAAAGTGTATGAATACGTAATTTCCCTTTAATGGGGATCTCTAAAGAATAGATGTCAAAGTGAAGCAAGAAAAGTGAATCTTAGCAATCCTAATATCATCCCCTTGTGAGGTAGATCCCTCTCTCTACCTATCATCCTAGATGCCTATGCCCTAGCCCTCTTCTCAATGTGGTGAGAAACACTCCATGTGCTCTTTAACATTCGAGCTCCACCTACTATTATCTTCTCGCATATGCTCCCAGAGTGCGGAGTATCTTAAGAAGATTGTCGATCATGATCCCCTCACAATACTTATCCTATGTGGCTAAGGCTCTATATCTATCAATTGAGATCATACCAGGAGGTGTCATCTCTCTTATCTACGGTGCTTCATGTCCTCTACCTACAGCCTCAACAACTAGTATAGTAGTAAGATATCCAAAATGGACCCTATAGGTCTCCCTCTGCTGCAGGAGGTATCGGTCCCTATCTTGCACAATTACATCCCTCTCCTAGACCGAGTGTCTCTCTCCATCCTAATATGATATATCTCGACGTGAAGCTATGCTAAATCTACAATTTCTCCAACTCCTCCATCTCCACCTCCCGGATTTACATCTACATCTCCCCCAATCTCCATCTCCTCTACCTCCTCTCCTCCCTCCACAACCACCCTAGCTGCCCAAATAGTGGTCATCCAATAAAAATCTCACTCCAAATCCTAAGTGATCATCATTATCCCACGGTATATCCTCCTCCTCCAATGGATCTACCATAATAGGGCTCAACAAATCCTTGTCAACCTCCTCCCACCTATACAAAATAGGACCATTTGGTATGGTCCAGACGACCCTAAATTATCGCCACACTCGATCAAACCGAATGTCATCAATCATTTCTAGGAATATCCTCTAAATCCACTATGTCCACCTCATCTCATAGAAGTATTCATCTACTCCTAGCCATATAAGGAAATAAACATACTACTTTGCCATTTGATCTAATTAGTCTTTAACTCGCCAACCTATTGACGTAAAAATCCAATCTTATGACCCCCATCTCCAAAGGCCATGTTAGCCCTCCATCTCAAAAATCCCACCTTTAATTGGATATGGCCACCAATGACCCATGGAAGCCCCAAAGTGGTGAATCACTCGCTATGTGTTCATATTCCCAACACTGCAATAAGAAACCAATGTCTAGTCTTGATCTCCACCTTGTGTTGTGCATGGAAGGATCATAGTAAACTTGAGCCAACAAATCAGTCCCAAATGAGAATATTGTCTAATGGTCAGCAATTTCTTCCACTACACCAGCTAGTCCACATGGAAACAAAGCTCTACTAGAGTTCAGAAATGCATAACAGGACACAACCATCATCACCATATAGATCAATCGGTTGCATGAAACCCCAACCTCATACCTATAACCATATGATAAATCCCTTAAATAAAACCTTATGTGGGGTGCATCAACTTTAAATAGTCACGTCAACATTGTGAATCATGTCACCACTAGCAATGGGAATTATATGTTCCCCCTGTATAGGTAATATCAAGATCCTATAGACATCCTTCAAGGTGATGGTCATCTCCCTCTCCTAAATAAAAATGTACCGGTCTATCAGTCCCATCTCTCTACCATCACGATCCTCAACCCCACATCCTATGGTATCATTTAATAATATATGAAGCCACCTAACCATACCGTAGCCAAGTGATCCCACTTGACATCTGTCACATCTCGTCTAATCTGCGCATATAGAGTAGGCACTTGGTCTCTCAAATATAAGGTCTCTCTAGCCTGCAATCATAAAAAAAAACATGAAAACATAAGATCTTAAATCCAAAAACCCAATTAAAATCCATTAAATTTCATTAAAATCCAATTTTAATCTTAAATCCAATCCAAATCCATAAAATTTTCATCCAAATTCTAATTTAATCCTAAGCTAAACCAATATAACTAGAGTCAACGCCACCCAAGTTGGTTTGACGTGTTTTAGGTTTTATCGACACGACTTATAGCCCAAGACATTGATCCACCCGGTCACCACCAACCACCATTGATGTCATCCACATTTTCTAGAAAAAGTACAAAAATGAAAAAAATTAAAGAAAAATAAGCTTGAGTTTTGTTACTCACAATCCTCCGCACGCTCCGGCAATTCCTTATAGCTCCTACGGCCTTCATTTCTTGATCTTCTATATAGTCATTTTGATCTCTCTCATAATGGGTAAAAGCACAATAAAATGTCCCACTTTTTGGTATGGTTTGTACCTTAGTAAACATGAATTTTCAGTTTAATTGATTTTCTAAAGTTAATAGCCACAAAACCGTACACATTCATGAAATTCTACAAACTAACGAAATGTTGTGTTTAGAGTGTAGAATACATATATATTTTTTAAAATATTTGGCAAAAAATATAGTATTTTTCTTAATTTTATTCATATGTTGTTTCTTATGTTATTAAAGAGGAATGACTGTCCCCCGGTGGTTTTTTAAAATGAAAACTTATCTTTTCACTATGAAATTTTAGAAATATGTTCAAGATTATAATTTTGACGTGTTGTGAAAATTTCATATTTTTTTACTTATATATATTTTTTTATTAATTATTTAGTAACTATATTTTAAAATAAATGGCGTCCATATTTCAATGCCAATAACTTTTAATATTCATATCAAATTTTATTTTTTTTTTCACAGGCAAGAAGAAGAATTCAACAAATACTAAGTATATTTTTTTCAATTTTTTTGATAAATTGTACTATTTTTCAAATTTGGTTGATTGTGTACTATTGATTGTCCTAAAATACCGTATGTTAGTAAAAATTAAAAAATAAATAGCAAAACAGATTTAAAAAAATGAAAATTACATTTTTAGAAAGCCAATAAAAATATGAATTTTGTGTCAAAATTTTGTAAGTTAACTATTTCGTTTACCCTGATTACGTGGCATCCGAGTGGCAGATTTTGGCTCACAATTGTCCCCCAAAAGGATTTGGAGCCAAAATGTGCCATTCGGGCGCCACGTCACTGCCACTCAGCAGGGTTCGCATGAACTTTGGTTCGCGCAAATATGGTTCGCGTGAATTGGGTTCGCGCGAACACCAGTTCGCGCGAACCCCCTTGCGCCACCAAAGCGCCACCAAAACATCTCCTTCTAGATTTAATGATTCGCAATTGCGTCTCCCCTTCTAAATTTAATATTTTACAAGTTACTTACTTAATATTGTTCGCTTTTTATGTTTTAAATTTAATTTTTTACATATTTTTTGTGTTTTAAAGTAAGTGTGTTTTTTTTTAAATTGTTTTTAACCAAAAATATGTAATATTAAATTAGGAAACTTGTTTTACATATTAAATATAAATTCTATTAAATGAAAAGTTGTTTTAAAGTTATAGAAAATTAAAATTAAAAATAACCTAATTTCTACTGAGATTTGTATATAAATAGAGTTGCATGCACATATAGTTTTGTACCAAGTTTACTCTTACACATTCAGATCTATCACGATTTATGTGTGCAGGTGAAAATTATTGAAGTGGATGAATCATGGGAAATGCAAAGAATGAGAAACGAAAATATACCGAGGAAGAGAATGCAGAGAAGAATGCTAGAAGATTTGTTCGTAGGAGGGCACAAAGAGAGAGAGAAAAGACACAACAAGTGAAAGACAACGCTACAAAAATTGGTACATATGTATAGAAACCCTTGATAGATCATAATTTTTTTTTTAGTTCTAAGGTTTAAATATGATAATTTATGTTTTTTAGATTGCGTAAAGGCAAGGGTTTTGATAGGATCCCATGTGCATGTTTATGGACACAGATCAAGATGCACAACATTATGCTGAAGTGATATCAAAAGTTATGGAATTACTTCCCAAAAAGAATGTGAAACACTTGGTGAAGATGGATTTACACAAATTAAAAGAATTTTCCGAACAAGAACCACTATCACGAAAGAAAACAACAAAAAGTGTAGAGATAGTATATGGTGAATTTGTTAATTTGACTACAGTTGCTAGAGCACATTTGTTGGTTACATTCTTGAATCATGTTGATATGAGGGAAACATTAGAATTGTTAGGTGTTGATTTTGGACGGAAAAATTCAAAACGTGTAGAAGAAGAATTTGTTGGGAATGTTTTTAAAGGAATAAGTTCTTTGGGTACAAAAACTAGGTCTGCTGATAAGAGTATTTCTCGTAGAGCAATATTAACTTCAGTTGTAAGTGAAGATACAACAAAGAATCGTCATGTTACCGCCTTTGCCAAGGCATTGGGTTTATCTAGAAAGACGGTTAGCAGGTATGCAAAAAGGAGGAAGACATTGGATGACTCTACTATGGAAGGAAATTGGGCACTAATGTGTAGAAATCCACGTTCTGATAAAATAGAGGATAATATTGTGAAGATAGTTTCTGATTTTTGGACTGAGAGGACTCGTCCTTCTCCGAATGTGAGGGATGTTTTAAAACATAGGGTAACTCGCAATAACTATGACGAACATATAAAACATTGGCTTGAAATAACTCAACATGAGATGTACATAAAGTTTACAGAAGAAAATCCAGATGTTAAGATTGGACAACGAATGTTTGAAAATTTGAAGCCTTGGTATGTGTGAGCTGATAAAGTCCTTGACACATGTTGTTGTCGCTATCACGTTGAGTTTGATTATCACTATCAGGTACATAAAAATTTATAGATTCAATGTATATATATTTTGAGGCGTGCTTTCATTTATATCTATATATTTAAAATTTGTTTAAATATGGTTTTTTGAGACATGTGATTTAAAATTAATGTATTTCAAAATCTATGTTTTTTCAGGTGTATAGAAAGTTACGAGAAGAAATTGCCCCACCTACATGTGTCAGTGAATTCATAACTTCAATTATTTGCAACGTATCTAATGATCATGTTGATGATCGTATGACTTGCATCAAAGGTGTCTGTGACAAGTGTGGGGACTTGAAATTATTGCCAAAAACAAATAAAGATTTGGACACAGTTAACCTGGTTGCTTGCAAGAGGTGATATATATAAATTTATGTTTTTAAATTTGGATGTTAGATTTTATTTTGATTTTGATTTTATTGCAAATGAATACATGACAATTTGTCCATGTTATGAATTGATTTTGTAGGTTCAAATACATAAAATATTCAACAAGGCTTGGAA
This sequence comes from Taxus wallichiana var. yunnanensis, assembly GCA_018340775.1. NCBI lineage: Eukaryota > Viridiplantae > Streptophyta > Pinopsida > Cupressales > Taxaceae > Taxus > Taxus wallichiana. The sequence goes on along the minus strand of CM031233.1, from coordinate 246,534,300 downwards.
AAGATGCAACCAGGTTGGATTTGGTAGAAGAGGAAATCCCCATTGCTACATTCATGCAAAGTTTCCGAAGTTTAATTAGTCCGTACATCAAACATTCTCACTATTCAAAGTGGTAGGCTACACAATTCAAGACTAATAGGGACACATTCCCTATTGGTTCCATATTGTCCGTGGTTGATTTTGCTGAGAATTACTCATTTTCTCATCAAAAGAAATTCAAACACAATATTATCATACTGACCAAGTTACTATCATGGTTCAAGTATTTTATAGGCATGCACAATTGGATTTGGATGGGGTTGAAATTACATATGTGAAGCGAATGATCAAGAAGGAGTATCACTTCTATATAAGTGATGACAAGGAACATGACACCCACTTTGTGCAACATTGTTTTGGTTTGTTCTTTCAATATCTTCATCAACAAGGAATACAGATAGATCACCATTTTGTTTGGTCAGATGGTTGCGCATCACAATTCAAATCCTCTCGCCCTTTCTTTGCACTCAGTCGTTATCATCGTCATCACAAAATTCCTCATTTATGGAGTTTTTTTGAGAGTGGTCATGGGAAGGGAGAACACGATGGTGCAGGTGCATGCATCAAACGTGCTCTAAAGAAACAAAGCTTTGATTATGAGGGAGATCGATTGATTGATGCCCACACAGTTGTTGAATGGTGTAAGAAACATTTTGCAGTTCAGGTTTCAACCTCACAGGCTTCAACCTCACATGTTTCAACCCCGCACAGAGTATTTTGGGAGATAACAGGTACATGCACATTTAAAACATAGATATGTAAATCTTTATGTGATTTATTAAGTGAACTACAAGTTACTAACTTTAAATTTTTTATTCTGATTTTTATTGTTTGTTTTAAACTTTATTGATCTTTTGAGCATGATTAAATGAAGGTATTGATCGGAGGACAAAGTATGGATGTGAAAGGATTCCCAATTCTAGGTCTTTGCACTCTCTGATGACTATGGATAGTAATAACTGGACAATCATGCAAGAGATTATTCTTGTTTTTGTTATGAATGCATGAAAAATCATATTCGAGTGCAATAGTCAAAAACATGGGTATGTAGGTGAGTGGAAGCAAGTTCCTTTAGTTGTGGATGACACATATGGATCGGATCATGATGATAGTTTTGAAGATGTGCCATTAATTTCAATTGATTATGACCACATATCGACCGGTTAAATAAGGTATGTTTTATTTGAAAGGATCAAGTATAATTTGATAATTATAATATATATATATATGTATATATAATTTATACTATACATCCGATCATTGAATGTTTCTTTGCATTTTAATGTAAGAATAATTAAAATTAAAACTCTCATTCTCCACAATAGTCTGTGCCATGTGGATAAACTAAAGCCCATCATTGTCACTCTTCTTTCCATCTTAGATTTATTCTAATATGTGGAAAGTTCAATCCAATCAATGTTCAGATATCAATAAATCGGTTGAGCTGTTTACGTCATATACTTGATTTAATCAGCAGTCTTTACCATCTACCATAATTATGATAGCTCAATTACACATTTATTGGCAATGTATACTACAAACCAGATGGAGTGAGATCAGTTATCAATTACGCAAACTATGTATCCAGTAAATAAGAATGGAGCTGCTTAACGTACTATCTTGAATTGCAAATTGCAACAAAATGATATATTTCCATAATAAATTGTTGAACACTGAGCAATATATTCAGCTATCACGTTAATATGAATGAGACCACAAATTAAAAAATCCAAGGAAATCATTTATGACGCTGGACGACCTTGAAAATTGACAGGAGAAAAACTCAACCATAGCTACCCTGTGCAGAAATATGGCTTCTTTTGTAAGGGAATGAAATGTGTGGTTATGGAATATCAAACCTTCATAAATGTAGGACATTGATGGGGATGCCAAAAACACCAGTAACAGCACAACTCCACTGAAATTCCATGAAGCAAAAATTCAAGTCATTTTCTTTCTCAGATGTAGTGGCTTTTAACTCAAGACAGTCATTGTGGCAACACTGCACTTCAGCACGACTGCAATTATGGGCCTCTAATTACTTGCAATGGCAGGCAATACTACCTATTACTTTAAAAATCTGGTTTAGCATGTCAACACTATCAGTACATACTTATTTCTGATCCCATATAATGTCAGCAGCCATCGAAGGTTTGGTGAATGAGAAGTGTTGAAATTAAATTAGATTGAAAGAAAAACCTGAATGCACTAACATATTAGCTCTCCTAGAAACATAAATGAGCATATATAAATTTTCATACATATTTTGTATGTGTGATTGAATTCGAAATGACAGACCAAACATGGCTACAATATCATACAATTACTGTAGGGAACAGGAACACCAAAAATGGCAAAAAGTTTGTGTAAAGAAACATCAAGAGACGTTCTCTCCATTATGTATAAGAACTGAATTTAATTTCAGAAAAAACCATTTATGTGCATTATGTATAAGAACTGAATTTATTTTAGACTGGGAATATTTGCAAATCCCTTTTCCATTTTCTTGATACAAACGTCTTTGAAACATTTCACAGAAAAGCATTCGAACTCGATAGTAAAACTCAGATAACTATGCCTCTAAATCAAATAACATATACCGTTCGGCGTTCACATGTCATGAAACACATGCGATTGCTAGTTATATACCTATTATGATATCATCAAGAGACAAAAATGAAAGATAAGGGGGTGTCTTATATTCACATCCATAATTGTAAATACACGTGTCTAAGACATATATCAAAATATAATAATAATGTCTAGAATGAGTATGAATATATATACATGTCTAAAATCTCCAGAAGTATGTCTAAAATGTTTGAAATCTATAAAATATCACTGAAGTCTCCTCCGTGCACTAGGGCGAGTGCCAGACCCCTCACTACGCTCTGCTGCACCCTGCATGTTAAAAAAAAGGAATATACATGTCATAAACTATATATAGCATGTACCATATATTAAAATATATAAGCAGAAATCTACAACAATTTCTTAAATAATTCAATACATTATATAACTGATATGTACAATTGATTACCTCAGTATCTGTCCCTGCGCGGATGTTGGGAGTATCTACGCTACCCGTAGATCTCTGTCCCGTAGATCCCTGTGAAACAAAATAAATAAAATGTAAGAAGTTGATAAATAAGTTTTTTGAATAAAGTTCATTAATTTCTAACATTTCAATTTAGATTAAATATTAATTATATTAAAACACATGTATTTATACCTCTGCGGAACGCGTCTCCAAATGTATGGGATTGTCATCCACGACCTCAACACCAACAAATATCTCGCCAACTAAGCCAAGTTGACTCAGACCCGGAACATCAAGATCCATGTTGTGCTCAGTCAAGAGCTGTGTGTATGTGACACGGGTAGATGGTGTGGGTTGTGAAGCTCCACACACTGGAGAAGAATCCTAAACACAAAAGTACATGTTTAATTTTAATATTAATAAATTGTAAAGTAATGATCAATTAAAATAAATTTTAATTATATTAAAGGTTTAATTTTCACACACTGGAACAAAAATGTGTTGAACATCAGGTGTGACAATCCCAACTACAGGAAGTCTATCTGTAGCAGCGGCAGTAGTACCCTGACTAGAAGATACACTCCCACTATGCTCTATAAAATCTAAAACCCCCGATAGTGGAATGTTGCAATGCCGAGCAATCACCTCATACGCACGCAACAAGTCAGCAGCCATGATGCATCCTAGCCGACGTGCTGAGCGGGATCTGTAACTAGCTCAAAGTCATCTGGGAAATCAAAGATGCACGAGCGTATACCTCATTGTGTGCATCACTGCACTACTAGCACCTCCACTGCTAGTATCGCGTCTCTGAAGGTACTGACCCACACGGTCAGAAGAGATCAATTGGGTCTCGCGAGCAATGCCAAGAAGACCCTCAATAAGCGACCTCATGTGCAATCGAACGACAGGCAGTCTTTGTGACATCCTGAAAGCCTGATAAGAATGGTTGTGGCCTTGGTACAAGCTGCCACGCATCAACAACTGCAGGAGCTCCCTCCTTTCTATATGCCTGCCTATGGCTAATACGGCCACGCCCCTACCCCAAATAACTAGGGATGTCTAAATAGTTCACCTTTAGGTTTAAGTGAACCTCAACATGTAGCATCATTATGAAGTATAACGGTAATTGGTCATTATTTGGAAATTGGCCTTGAGAGGCCACAAATCTAGGATAAATCAAAGGGGCACATAAAGGACATGAACATTTGTTTACATAATATGCCCTTATTTTCCGTTTGTCTGCATAAAAACTCCAACAAGACCTCTTAACGACTTCCTTATCGGAAAGTCGTGATGTAATCTCATTATAACCTACATCTCCTAAGACACTTGATTTTAGTGAATCCATAAATTTTTTTATTGATTCAGAATCAAATGGATTATATGTTTTCAAACTTGTCTCTATTCTATGAAGATCAACCAATATTTTTTCACAATGGGCTTTATACTGCCCAACTGTAGTTGGATTTTCGAGAATAGATTGCAATTTTGCAATCTCTAAATCGGTCCTCTCAAACAAATTTGGAGTTCCAGAAGAAGCCATGACTGTAAAAAAATGAAAGTAAAATTCTAATTAATAGTACTTTTAATTAAAAAAATTCCTAAGATATTCTCCTATATTAGTGAAAATAGAAATATGAAATTTTCAAGCTTCAATGCAACTAATATATAGAAAATAAATTACAAAATCAAATAAATTACATAAATTACAAATCACAATGATAACAAAATATACCAAGTGATGTTGCAGAGTTCAGAAATGAAAAGTTTTGAATACATTTACATGATCTTAAAGTCAAAGCAATGTTTGTAGAAGAGAATGTAAGTTTACCTGGGCACAAACCATTATCAAAGCAGAACAATTGAGTGGGATTCACCTTTCCCTGGAACACAATTTTTGTGCATATGATACAGAATTAGCGCAATCAAATAGAACACCAATCCAATTTTAAACAACAAAACACATCGGTAAAAGACATGTCTAATGCATCTATATCTCCACATGTACAAGTTGACCACTTATGCATGCTTAAAAATCACAAAAACATTGAAATTATTTGTAATCTATTATTGATGTCATCACAGTGTTTGTATACAAAATCAGGGATAAATCAACTTTACATTTCAAGGAAGTTGTTTATTTCAAGGAAGCTGTTTAACTTTGGCATTATCTTATTTAACTCATATGACTGAAATTTCCCATCACATTTATCTAGAAGCTTTGAAGCAGCCCTAAAGGCACATTAAAACAGATATTGCAGAAGAAATATGCAAAGCTTCCTAGCAGTGGCAGTAGTATTAAGGTTTGTGAAAATGGAATATCTCCATGATATGCATTATTCTGGCAGTGCACTCTGCAATGTCGGTTCCAAACAACAATTATGCCACTATTGGGATCTTAGTATGGCATAGGCAGCTGTGAGCTACACAATATACTCATTTTACTAGAAACTAAAAAGATCCTTTATGTTACAATTTGCAGCACATAAAAGAAGCCCTTCAAAAAAATACATTGAACAATGGGGGCAACCAAGAGGACCTTGGAAAAATGTACAGGTAACAACCATATGAATTCTTCCTTAGTCGTGGATCAAAGCTAATAGAAATAAAGCTAGATAAAATTAGCTTGAAACTACAGTATAATCGTCCATTGTAAAAAACAATTTTCTCTGAACCTGGTAAAAGAATACTTTTATTGTCTAATTGGACGTACATAATGGAAGGGTATAAATATTGCCTATTGCCCTCAGAGTTTCTCATTTAGAGACCATTTACAAGTAATGAGCGCTTTTGTAATCATCCAACTGAATGTCTATTATGGAACAATTAACTGAGCTCATAGATGAATTCCATCACAGCATGACTCGCATCACCACAAGGACTTTGCGATATATCAATACATCGATGACATAATGAGAATCACAGAAAATCTAAATGAGAAATATATATTGGCTATGGTGCTACAAGCACTGTTTATAAATGTGTTCTAAAGAATTGTAAGCCAATTGTTGTAAAGAGACTCTACAGTCACCACACACAAAGCTTGCGTGAATTTAAAACTGAGCTGGAAACAGTTGGAAGCATTAAACATCGGGATCTTGGGAGTCTGCATGGATCTTGGGAGAAGGGTTTGAATTAATGACTTAATGAGAGCATGTAGAAAGATTTTTGAAAACCCTAGAAAAGACTATATTTATGAATGATAGTATGGTGATGATCTTGTAAATGAGTTAAAAGAATCTAAAAATTGTGTATTTCAAGTTGACAACCATTAAGATGTTTGAATAAGAAAGCATAACCTTTTTCATAGAGTTTGAAGGATGGAAAAGTGCCAATAAGGTCTGCAAATTCTTGTGAAATCATCAATAAGGTTATTAGAATCCAAATAGGGAGAAAGTAAACAAGAATCTATCTCACTCCTAGATACCCTGTCACAGGGGTTTTGAGAGAAAGAATATTGTATGTGGATGGAAGTAACCTTGAAACCTAATGCAAATGGAAAATTAATGAGATTAGGGTGAGATAAGGAGATCAATAAGTGTGAAATAGGGGAATGAGAGATTATTAGTTTAAAATTTGCTAAAACTCAGACATGACATTATATTACCCAATTTAGAGGGCTTGTTGGAAGCATTCTTAGAGAAATAGTCATAATCCATGCCTTGAAGAATCTATAGAATCCTTAAACAGTGGAAGATTGAATTATGTGGGCTTTAGGAATCATAAATAGTAATTTTTTAGGTGCACTAAGTATGTAAGAAAGAAGGAATCCAAAATACAGTCCTAAGGGAAAAACTGTGACAATCCTAATATGCTAGCATAATAAGAAATATTAAGGACAAGTTGAACAAGGAGTCATAGAAAGTGTGTTGGAAGTACTGGTAGCTTTGAAGAGTGTAATAAAACCTTAGAAAAATCCAAAAAGTAGAGGCTTCCTTATCAGTCTTATCACAGTCCTTTTGAGGAGTTTGAGGATGGTAAATAAGAGAAAATAAAGTTATGATCAAGTTTTTATGAATGATACTAATGGAATGGGATGAAGGAGTTGGTAAGGAGTGAAATGAAAATGAGGAGTGTTGAGTGAAAGAATAACTTAGAATAAACAAAGAGGAAAGTCTGAAACAGGGTTAGAAGATTGCTTAGAGACAAGAGCAAGTAAGAAGATAAAGAAGCCATACACATGAAAATATGAGAAATAGTGTTAGAAGGGTATAAAGACATTGAAAATTCATTGAATAAGGTAGAATAATAAGGATTAAGGTGAATCTAAGATCTAATTCAGTGGGAAAGAGCTTAAACCAAGGCAAGTCAAAATTGACCTAGAAGTACAGTCTTACAAAGGACTTAAGGAACATATAAGAGTTGAAGGAGTGTCTTGAAGAAGTAGGTAAATAAAATACATAAGGGAATAGATGGTGATGAAGACGTACAATTTCTTGTAACCAACCGTCTTAAGTGTCTAGTTAGAATTTTTTTCGAGTCTATCATGCATACTTTTTGGAAATACAAGCTCACTAAAAAGACATAGATTTATATTCACAATAGTCTTTGTGCTATCTTTGGAAACACATTATCTTGGAAAGAAGTTATGCCAGACATCAATATTTTTCATAATGTGATTGCCAAGTCTTCTAAAAAATTGGTTATCGACCACTTGTGGAAGAGCAAATGCAAAATATTTTCAGGTTGCTCAGAAAGAGCTTGCTTACAACATTGATTTGGATCACCAAATACCAATGATTGAAGAGCAAATGGGAAAGCTCGAAGATAATCAAATGGTCCATTTTAGAAGATTGAAATTGTAGTTGTAGTTATTATGTTCTAGATTCTTTTCTATGTACAGGTAACAACCATATGAATTCTTCCTTAGTCGTGGATCAAAGCTAATAGAAATAAAGCTAGATAAAATTAACTTGAAACTACAGTATAATCGTCCATTGTAAAAAACAAGTTTCTCTGAACCTGGTAAAAGAATACTTTTTATTGTCTGATTGGACGTACATAATGGAAGGGTATGCCCTAAAAAAATCTCCATGGCTCTCGACCCTCCTAGAAATGTCCCTAAAAAATCAGAATCTTTCTATTCAAGCTTCTTAAACAAGCCATACAAATTACACAGGCAGTTCCCTCTTGTGTTAAAAATTTGTTTAAGAAAGTTAAAAGAGTTAAAGAAAAATTACATTACACATGTATTTTGCTGATTTTTGAATGAAAATTCACATGTTTTACAGAATAGAATTTCCTTATCAAAGCCTGTACGATTTTGAATAAAATACCTGGCTCGTCGTTGCTGGACTTCGTCGTTGGAGGGCTCGCTTATGAAAGGGCTCTCGCCTGGTGTGGTGGGCTCTGATCCAAACTTCGCGCGAAGGAGGCGGGGCGGAGGAAAATGATTTCCTCCACAGAGCCTCCAATATACATACAGGGGTGTTCGCGCGAACATCATTCGCGCGAATAGGGTTCGCGCGAACAGAGTATTCGCGCGAACATGTTCAATTGCACCACGCGGCAAAAAAATGGCTTACGTGTCAGTTCGCGTGGCGTGAAACTGGTTCGCGCGAAGACTCTGTTCACGCGAACCCTCCTTGGAAAACGCACCTTCCCCATTTTGGCTCGCATTTTCGGGACAAAAAGTGGGACACAACACCATGCATTGACCCTCATCAATTTTGTATGTGAAAATAAGCATCATCATTGAAACCCCAACTTATATTATGACTAACACTTGGTCACCATTGAACCCCTTTGGGTCATGGTTGATTGACCTTAGTCACCACCGATTGGCAATAATAGCTTTCATGTTTGCTTTCTTGATCTTTTTATGACCTCTTCTTGGGCATTCGTCAAATTCCACCTTTATGGCCATCTTTATTCTCCCTTTCAAGAACTCTATTTCAATATTCTAATCCTATCCTTTTGCAATTTTTAAATCCACTTTCATGGCCATACTTATCCCCTCTTCAAACATTTTATTTTTCAATTCTATTCAATTTACGTATAAATTCCACTTTTGTGGCTATACTTACCCCCTCTTTAGGCATTATCTTTTTCAATCCTATTCAATTTACGTACAAATTCCACTTTCATGGCCATACCTATCCCCTCTTTGTGCATTTTATTTTTCAATCCTATTCAATTTACACACAAATTCCACTTTCATGGCCATACTTATCCCCTCTTCGAGCATTTTATTTTTCAATCGTACTCAGTATACACATAAAGTCCACTTTGGTGGCCATATTTATCCCCTCTTTAGGAATTTTATTTTTCAATCCTATTCAATTTGCACACAAAGTCCACCTTTGTGGCTAACTTATCTTCCCTTTGGGGCATATTCTTTCACTACTCACATTTTTCACCTTTTCTCATTTCTGCGTGCCGGGCACCATTATTTTCATCCTCGTCCTTTGCGGACATATAGTTTTTCGCTCGATTCGTCATGTAAAAAGGATTTCACATAATTTTCACATTTACTTACACATACTTTGATGCTAATTTATGACCCTATGATCATTCTAGATTGCATCAATATGAAATCTTTCCCATTGGATTCTCTCCATTTTGTAGTCATTTTCACCCACTCGCCGCCTATAGATAACTTTCACTCATCTCCATTAAGACAACAATATTCTCTCAACTTATGTGACATTTGAGTCACTACCATGGTTTTCACTTTTATTTCGATCCTTTTTACTTGGGACATCTTTCCTTACACTATCCTTTTACCCAAATTTTTTTACCCGCCTCCCTTCGTCATCTACTTTTTTCAAACACGTTATTGATTTCCTCTCACATCATTGATTCCCCATTTTAGGGGATCTCATTAACTACCTTTTGTAAATTATCGTCTTACCATTTTTATCTCACTATTTTTTTCTCATGGCTTTCTAGCGCAAACTACTGAATAAAAATGGGAAAATGTCGACACCTAAAATGAATAACTCTACCCTTTTCTGATTGCGTGCGTATATTTTACTAGGATCCTATCTAGGTATCTTTTTGATTAAATACACCCCCTTAACTTAATTAAAATTCCCATCCCATCATCTTTAATTAATTTAATTAATTAACTCCTATTGATTAATTAATTAATATCCATATCGTATCATGCCCTAATATACTTTCTATTTAGGATGCTTTTATCCTAAATTTCTATCTTACACTTTTTCCTAGCTTCCTTTCTATTTTTATGCCTTAAATAACCATTATTTATCCCTAACAAATATAATATCGAAAATTCTTTAAAGCACCTTTCCAACTCTTAAAAACACAAAATCATGCCAAAAACAGAAAAATCTTTCCCATTGGGGAAACTTTCCCGTGCTAAGTGGTGATCTAGCCAAGTCACCACTATAAAACCAAATTAAATCCTCCCAAAAAGGGATAAGAATTCATATGCATGTGAATTCAAGAGCTTCCTCGTGACTTGTGAACTCTCCCTCGTTTCGAGCATTCTTGCAATAACCAAAGACCCCAAGGCCTACATTGAATATTATTCCATCACTCACGATCATCCTTCATGAGATTATCATTATTTTTGTATTGCTTTAATCAAATTTTTATCATATTATCATTTCTCTTCTTGTATCTAACATTTTACAAGTTTATCAAGATTCGAAAACATTCAAGGATCACTCAAAAAATGCTATTTCATCTCCTTTACTCAATGGTTTCCTTTTCACCCATCTATTCTCATCCTTACCCAAAATCTACTATAGTCATCGACCCTACCAGTTGATTGTTGTCAACTCATCTTACCATCATTTAAATTTATAACTCAATTTCTTCTCTAATGCATTCATTCACTTTTCCATCCCCTTTATTCTATCAAATTCATCTTCTTGTCTTTCACCCAATTAAGCCTATCTTACTTATACCACAGTCACCGTCGACCAAGCCCTAGCTTGCCATCTAGCCTCCCTTATGGCCATTTTCTATCATTATCTAGTTGTTGCTCCTTCAAATCCCTTATGTAGGTTAAATCAAGCATACTCAAGCCTCTCTAGCTTCCAGATTACATCCATACCTTGCAAGGTTTTCAGATTTAGCCAATAATCCAGATCCTCCTACCATGGTCGCCGCCGACCTACCTCTACACAATCTAGGTCTCCATTGACCCGCACTGGTAACCTTTAATTTACCATTTTTCTAATCATATGAGATTTTATATCAATTTTAACATTTCTTTGATTCAAGATAATTATGTCTATGCATGTCATCTATTGTTCTTGCTTTATTTAACTCTTTCTAAACAAATGGGGTTTACATCCATGAAATGAAGCTAATAAATTCTTGAATTGGCATTGTTGAGGCATCACTACATAAATCTATCTAATAAATCTTGTTTTATTTTGTCTTTTTTGGTCATCAGCTACAACAAGGATCCATCATCACTTTGCACCCATTCATCCATCACATCGTGTTAGAGGTACTATAAACCCTCCATGTTATGAGTTTCTAGTTTTTTTAGTAGCTAGTTCATTCATTTGATTTGGAACGAAGAAATTTGTTAGATGAACTCGCTTGAAAAAAACTTATAGATTTCATGGTAAATATGGCTTGAACCAAATTCTCTAGGTTAGAAAATTATCTAATATCATTATTATTGACATTGGCAAAATATAATATAATTTTTTAAGGAAATTGTGGATTAAGTGTCAGATGAATTATAATTCATTGACATGAAGGATATTTCTAATTGGTCACTAAGATTTCCTTTCCACGTGTACCCCTAAATTTCACTCCTCCTTACTTCACCTTGGACCTAAAAATTTACTAAATATGTTTGTTCCACAGGTTTTACATCCACAAAATGCATTTTCCTCAAGAAGCTCGAAATCCCTCCACGTTTCCAACCGATCTTCAATTTAGGGCATCAGGGTACTTTTGTATACCTTTACGCTCAAATGCCTAGAATTTGTGACACATGGATACTCATAATTGATTGTTGATTATCAAAATGTTTAATGCATCCCTAGATAGTTGGTAGAATATTTTAAATATGTTGAATGAGACTAAATGACCAAGAAGGTTCAATCAATTTATTAGTGATCCAAGAATGTTTTAAAAACCTATCCCATCGATCATGTGATGATTTAATAAAAAATATATGTTAGGATTGGAGATCTATTGGATATTCACATCGTGTAAATTATTGTTTGTGGAATTTTGGGTGAGACACGATCACCGATATAGTCATAAAATATCCAAATTCATATACCATAATTCCTACTATTCACCTATTTCGCGAATCTTTGCCATTAAATTTTTCCCTAAGGTAAATTTTTGAAGCCCCCACCTTGATATATTTAAGATCTTACAAATACATGATTTCTCATTTTATAGACACCTTTTCATGTTTTGGCTATAGTACATATTTTTTTAAAGGTACAAAAACTACAAAAAAGTGGGACATAGTTATATACCTTGACCCTTTACTTATCTAGTAATGATATTCAAAGCATGTTGCTCTTACTTGCAAAAATTTGAGATGATATATAATCACCTATAATAAATTCAAACCTTATAAACATGTAGATACCTTAACCATATCATTAACTAACCAAATGGAGAAATTATGTGTGTGGTTATGCTTGACTATCGATGGTTGGAAGACTCCCATTTGATAAACAATTACAAATATTGTGCTACATGCAATAATTGTAAGATCAAGTCTCATTAAGTTCTCTTAGGTTCTTGTGAAATTGTAAATATCTAACCAAACCTTAAGGGTTCCGTCATGTCTCTTAACACCAATATAGTAGACTAATTACATATAATATAAAGTACCTATTGTGGTAGTAGTGAGATGTGTTGCACCTTTGCTATGTGACTGGTCTTTTGTTTATCGACACCAATGTGTAATTCTTGGAGTGGATATGATCTTTCTAAATAATGTATATATGGTGATTTCATGATTGAAAATAAAGGAAGCTAACTCTTTGACCGATTCTATTTCTTCAAAATTATATTTGGGAATAGTCTAGAAGATGGCAAGTAATTTAGAAAAATTAAGGAATGGTTTGTGTGATTTTGGAAAGATATTTTAAATAATACTTTGCAAGAGTGTTAGGCGAGTAGTTAGAAAGTGATGTTAACTTTATCCTATAGATTTCTATAGGTGATATGTTATAATAAGTCTTCCTTAGGACTATGAAATAAGCTAAAATAATTTTTTAATTAAATTCATTGTTGGTTAATAAGAATGGGTGAGACCATACATGTCTCCAACAATGGACATTACATCTTAACCGTTTTATACATTTTTGAACCGGAGAGATGAGACTCAATTTTTTTTTCATGACTATCAAATGTTTATGATCCTTTTACAAAATAATATTAACAAAAATAACAAAAGATAAGATTGTATAGATAACCATGTTGTAGAGTTAGAGATATGAGGAGATTGGATTTCAAATGTGAGAATTTGTATCAGCAAGGTAATGTACTAAATATTTTCCTTACACATAGAATATCTACCACATTTGAGTGTCTACATGAATATGTGATCATGATAAAATCATTTGTATAGATTCCCTAAATGTTGGTGTTCTCCTAACGGAGTAGGAATTTCTATAGATAAAAGGTTATAAGAATTTGTAAGGGATTAAAAGCATAAGTGAACTATATTCTATAAGTAAGAGGTTTGAGTTATCACCAATTCATTGCACCCTTAGATTTACAAAAGTGTGTGAGTTTCATCTCACGGTGTGAATGGGTAACATGGGTACTATCTCCAAGTTGTGTGGTTTGCTACTTGAGATACACCTCCGAGAAAGTTGGTTCTTGCTTGTAAATTACCCGCCATGATCTACTCTAATGCAGAAAAATTTCATATCCTAGTCTTAATTTGTAAGGGACTAGGGAGAGAGAGTGCATGAAAAAAATCCTACACTAAAGTGGTGATACACTAGAAAAGGAGGGAATGAGAATAGCTTTCCAATGTGTGAAAAATGGAAGCAAAATACATACTAGAGAGGGTGATAACAGTTCTCGACATTCTAGCAACTGTATTCACAAAAATATTTCATACACATGTAATGATAATGAATCCTTGTAAGAGCATAAAATAGACACAATATATTGGCAATAAGATTTAAAAGGAAAGAAGAATGCAAATAAGCACAACAAGAGGAGATACATCCATAATATTGCATCTATTGCTTCATTGATATGCATAGTTTAATCTATTACAAAGTAAAGGCCTAGATCACCATGTAAGGATTCCACTATAAGGGATTGCAGCACACTGGATTCACAAAAAAATGAAAGAGTTTTGCTACTTAAAAAACTATCCCCCGCTTAGAATGAGCCTAGTATTCCAATTTATAGAGTTTCAAAGAGGGGAGATTGAAATCCTGAAATCTGCCTTTGAACCACTTACATGAGCTAAAAAATGAAGTGTAATGATGGTATGTTTCTTGAAAATGTCTCCCCATGTTGTTCAATAACCTTTTGTAGTTGGAGAAAATGTTGACCATGCCTCTTAATTGCATTCCCAACTACTAATTAAAACATTGATCTAAACACGTATTATTTCCCTCAAATTATCTTTCAAATCCACATAAAATTCTATATTTCTCTATTTTTGTGCATCGGGATCGAGCCATGATTCCAATGAGAAAATTTTTGCATGATTTCCTTGAGAAATGCAAAAGATATGGAATTCTGAGTGTGAGTAACTATTTTGAGTTTGCCAGGGATTTCTTGCATTTTTGGAAAGAGATTTTAATTTTTAGAGCTGGAGATGTTTCTTTTATTTTCACCCAACTTCCCTCATTAATTTTTTTGTGAAAATCTGAGTTTTGAGTCAAATGTTGTGCTTGTTTGAAGTTTGGTGGTCGGGTGTTCCACTTTCCATTTAGGTTGCGGGAATTTCATTTTTTCAAGGAACTCATGCCCCCTGATACTTGGGTCCTGTAGGCATCCTTTCTCCATTTCGCTCAACTCATGATCTTCTTTCCCTGTGCATCCATGATTTCCTCGAGCTAGGTGGGCTGTTGACCACCGAATTCTTCGCACCACTCACCCCAGGTATTTAGGCTATTTCGGGTTTGTGTGTCCTAGTTATCCTGTGCATATTTTTCAGCCATCTCCAAACTCCACTGGCTATGGATATTTTATATTTTGAGGCCCACACATACTTTTGTCCCAATTGTCCTACTGATCGCTCGTGACATTTTTTCTACCTTTTCCACAATGAATCAAGCTACGACCAAAATGTCTTTGTGAGCATTTTGGGTATTTTGTCTAACCTTTCCCATGGACTACGCGAGACAAAAGATTCTACTTTTTCCACATATCTCTCGGGTCATGCGGATATTTATAATTTTTGAGGCCGATGCATAATTTCATCCCAACTATCCCGAGACCTCTGGAGACATTTTTATCTGCTTTTACAACATTTTTTGTTGATTTTTCTAAGTATTTCCTCTTTCTTCTCTCGCAACATCCCCTTTAATCAACTTGATGTCTTTAATATTGTATGGTGCGCATTTGCTATCCTTCTTTATTATTAATTCTAAGAGAGGGAAATTAGATAAAAATAACTAGATGTTCCAATGTAGATACATGTGTGGATGGAAAAATGAACTTCCCCTTCCTATTATGTGTATGTTAAAAATAATCCCTTTTCCCTTGATTGAATACCAACTAGATTCTTTGAAGTGCTTTAGGAGCCTTTTCGATGCAAGAATAAATTATTGTAACATTATTAGAACTTTGAACCCTTATTTTGGTCATATAGATACGTATTTATATGATTCCCTTGTTTGAATTTCATAATTGAAAACTTGAATAATGAACCATAAGAAACTAAGATGCCCAAAATATAAAATCACATAAAAAATAATGAATAAGCTGGAAAGAGGTAAGGGGCACCCGGATGGGATGGGGGCACTTGGGTGCTTTGGCGTTTAGGATGGAAGATGGTGTATGAAGTCATAAAAGAAAAACTAGTAAATTAATGATTGGGCTATAGGGTGTAAAATACCGGATAGACAATAAAAGACAAAGAAAATAGGCCAAAGACACTGTCAATTACTAGTTTTCTTATTTAGGAATCATATTAATGCTAGTATGTGTTTATAAACATAGAAGAGTGTAGTTTCCGGTGGTCTCATGCCAAAACTGATTTTTTTAGGTGATCTCCTACCAACACAAAGTTTTTGGGTGATCTCATGCCAAGTGTGATTTTTTTGGATGATCTCACTCCAAGAGCGAGTTTTGGGTGATCTCACGCCAAAGAGAAAGTGTTGGGGAGAGAGGTATAATGTTACTCTCCTTCCATGACTCAACCCTAATTATACACCACTATAGATTGTGTGATCTTTTTTGTATGATTTTTCCCTTATTTTTTCCAAATGTAATGTTTGTTCCAATTGAAATGGAGATAGAATTAAATTTTTTTGATGGAGGATTGTGCCTATACTATGAAACTAATTTGTAAATTGTTATGAATTGTGTTGATTTGAGAATATTTATGTGTGTTCCACTAGGATATTATCACTCAGGTGAGGAAACAGGTACACAGGTGCTCTTGTCTAAGCCTCGGCCCTAGTTTTTGTGCTACACTAAGGAACCAAGTCAAATTTTGGGTCATTATGTAAATGTATTACTATTCTATTCATGTACTATGCAAGTGTGTACTATATATTTCAGTTTTCTCATAAGGTGAATGATTTAACCAATGTATATTCCCCTATTTTGGGGTGCATGATTCGCTAGGAGTATGTCACCCAAACAAAGGACCTAATGTTGAACTAACCTTATTCTGCAGGGAGAGGGAATGTGGATAGTATAAACAAATTCACATGTAAAAAATATGGATATTAATCATATGTTGATAAAAAAATTAGCAAACATGTCATATAAAAAAATTATAACAAGAAAATGTGCATACAAGAAGGACCTCTAAAATTTAGTTTCGGACATAGGATATCACTCACAATTTCACAAGACAATCAAGGCTAGACTAGGAAAATAATTCAAGTAATGATCAAGAAGTAAATTGGTAAAATCCTCTAAACAATATCATATAATAACAAATAATAGAAAAAATAACAAGCAAAATGTAGCAGACAACCATGGTGACAAATATTTCTGCAAAGTAAATGTGTAGTGCCCACTTCCCTTTGACACCTATTACCTTTGATTTTGATATTGTTGGCTATATGTATGGACATTATAGTATCATTTTGACTTAGCTTGATGTTATATGATTGAGATACTTGGATTATGGTTAGATTTTAGATTTATAAATTTGTGTGTATGGATTATTAGAGACATGATATACTTGTTGATGATGGACTATCGACATGATCATATATTCTAATATTCATGCTTTCATTATATTGCGTAGACCTTAGCATTTAAACTAATCTTGTGAGCCATTAATATTGATAAAATGTAGAATTGAGATGTGTCGGAAATTAAAATTGGTAACATTACTTATCTAGATGATAATTTAATTTAAATTATATGTGGATGCTTTTTATTTATATTACATATTTTACCTTGGATGTTCTAATTCGGCCATGATGCTAAGGAGGTATTATATGTTTTTAGGTAAAATATAACACAACAACCTACGGGGGATTGGATACCAACCACATCGAATATCAATGAATTCAACACAGTCACCATGGCAACTAGTGTTTTGTGGTGTGTGTCTAGTTTGTTGTTAGGGGTCCCCATGGCAAGGATAACTTCCAAATGTGACCAAGGGGTTTGTGTGTTATTTAATTGTTTCCTTTATTAAATTTTAGTATGTGACTAGTGAGTGATGTATTTTCCCCTTTATTAATTATTAATTTGTGTCTAGATTAGCGAATTAATCATATTGCTAAAGTAATCATGGATGGGACAAAATAATTCATTTATTAAATTAGATGGTTCTTTGGTTTATTTGTTGTAAGTGAAGTGTAAGTACCCTTCAATGTGGAACACTCCACCTCTCCTTAGAAATTAGGATTTGTCCTTAGGGCGAATTTTAGAGGCTTATGGGTCAAGTAAAACTTGTCCCAAACCTCTTAAATTATTATAGCAACCCTACCTATGGGTTGGGAGGTCAAAATGATACCCCATTATGTGTTTTGAGAAAATAAATTGTAAGTTTTTATCACAGTTTCTTGAATGTATTTATTTTAGTACTTAAGGGGTGTCGGCTTAGACTATGTGTGTAAGTAAAATGGAATTTCTTCAACCAATTATTAATTATGCTTTGGAGTATGGGGTTGACTAGGGTGATGTGGAGTGGAGAGGAAATGATGTGGCATCCTACTTGGAGCCACATCATCCTCCTCCTCCTTCTTTCTATTTATTCAAAATTTTGAGGGGAATTTGGGGTTACTCACTTATTTTGGAGCTCTTTCTCTTGGGTGCTTGCTTGTGGGAGTTTGAATATTTCTTGGAAATTTTCTTGTGTTGAAGATTTTGGATCTAGTTTTCAAAGAGGAGCTTACCATGGCAAGGTAGGATCTTACTCTTTTATCTTTCTTCTTAAATTCTTGCATGTTATGTGATTGTGTGAAATGGTGTTCTTGTTTTTGAAGTGTTGGGTAGAATGTTGACCTTAGGTTGTGTTGAGATTTGGATATGGGGATGAAATAATGTAGGGAGGCATAAGATATTTTTGTTGGGTTTAGGAGGGAGTGGGTTTTGGATGCCCCACCTTATTTTTATACTATTATATTATGTATTGTGGGAGCCATAAGAGTGAGGGAGGCATAAGAGACTTGGTTTTGTTGTGAGGGAGGCATAAGAGACTTGAGATTGAATGTGTGTTGGAGGGACTTAGAGGTGGGAATCCAAACCCTTGGGAGGCACAAGGGCACCCCCATTTTTCCTATCTCTTTTCAAGCTATCTGAAAGCCTTTGTTGAGAAATATTGTGTTTAAAAAAAAAAATTGTTTGGATGTTTGGAAGTGAATGTTGAAGCATTATTTTAGTTGCCATGGGTTGAAATATCCCTTATTGCCTTGTGGTTGGGGCTCGGGGCTAAAGATAAAAATTTATTCCTCTTCTCATTGGAAATTGGTTGGGTTGAGAGTGTTGCCTCTCCCCCATTTTTGGTTGTTTTGGCTAAGTGATGAGAAGATAGAGCTTGATTGAAGAGTTGATTTTTGAAATATACATGAAGACCCATTTGAAGTTCATTTTAGATTTCCTTATTGTAAAGTTTTCCCAATTTAAGTTGAGGACATTGTATTAGTATGTGTGATGAAAAATTGTTGTGATTTTTGGACATTAAATTTATATTGAATGTTGAAAAGGGAAAGAAAGATTTGTTTTGTAAAGTTAGTTTTTGTTGTAAAATGGAAATGAAGTTGTAGGAAAGACAACTTATTCCTCTTTTTCACTTGGCTTGTAGCCTCATGTAAGTGTATAGATTTGATTGGAAAGTTAGTAGTTCCTCAATTTTAAAACTTATTGGAAACTTTGTAAAGTTTGTTTGTGAAATGGTTGTAAACTTGTATGTTGTGAAAAGTTAAGGAATAGTAAATTTTATTTTAACACTTGAAAGCATGTAAAGGAAGAGTTAGCCTAGTTTGTTCATTTATACACTTCCATTTGATAGTTATTAAACCTCTTGCTTATTCCTTGGATAGAAATTTTTAAAGCAATTTGCATGGAATTAGGAAAGGCTTTCAAAAAATTCCTTATTAAGTGGATGTCAAACAAATGGGATTTATGTTCTTTCCTTTGTAAAGTTGAGTTAGTGAATGAAAATACTTGGCTACTATTAGCCTTAGTCCCAATTGTTAGAAGAGTCTTGTGTCAATTTTATGTTGGGTTATACGAATATATGTGGTCAATCAAATAATAATAAATTGAAATAGAAGGAATTTGATTCTACAATCTCTAGACTTCTATCAAACTACATTAAATATCTTAAATATGAATTTAAAATTGTGGACTCTAATATTAATTTATATAACACTACCTTGTTAGTAGAATTAAAGAAAACTAAAATATTATTAATATGAAAGTATTAATAATATTAAATTAGTATTAATATTAGAGTGTCATTATTAAATTAAAAAAATAGTCACACACACACACACACACACACACACACACACACACACACACACACACACACACATATATATAGATATGTGTATATAATATTTATATGTATTATTTATAATATAATATTTAAATATATTAAATCTTATAAAGAAATATATTTTACAATGTATAAAGTTTTTTTGAACCGTATAAAAAAATAATGTAATTCAAAGTGGTGCACCCACTAATGTACTTAGTTTTAGGTTTGGGTTTGGGAGGGGCCAGAACCCAACCCCCACCCCACTTTAATTTAATAAAATGGGGAAGAGGCTGGGGTCACCGAACCCTCCCCACCCCTCAAAACATTAAAGACCCTCCACCTAACCATTCCCAAGTACTATATCTTTGCCGCAGAAATGCAACCTAGACCCCCTGCACATTGCCTTCAAACATGACCTACATAAAAAGATTAAGGCCGCGGATTGCGCTCAATCTTTATATATATAATTAGATATTTTATTTTTATTGTTTTTCTTAAATTTATTTGATTACTATAAAATAGTGATTTCATATTTTAAATTCTTTTTATAAAAAAGGAAATTTATATAAATGATATGTGTGTGTGTATATGTATATATGTGTTCACATACCCAAATGAAATATCTCATCAAATATAGTTACTTAATTAAAATAGGGCAAAACCCATTTGCCATTTGGGAAAATATTATTGAAATGAAGTAAACCAAGAATAAACAAATGTATTGAAACCCTAGGAGAGGGTGTAAACAAAACAATCAAATAAATGAAACAAGTAGGCCTCTCCAAAAGCTTGGGATGGCCTCCAATGGCTTCTCTTCCTCCTCCAAGCAACTGAAAACAAAAGGAAAATAATGAACCAAATGGAAATGAGAAAGGAGTTTTCTTGAGAAAAATTTAGGGTTAGTGGTCTCCTTCCTCATCAAGGGTCCTAAATGAATCCATCCAAGGGATGAGATTCATCCCTACAAAAAGTAGGTGGAGAGTGGGTGAGTGGAAATTGCTTTTTAATTTAAATGTTTTAATTTCAAAATATGGGTTGACTTTTTAAGGGGTAGGAATATGTTTATTAATTCTAACCCCATGTCAAGTGGGTACATTGTTAATATTTTTAAATGTTATGGGGTAAATTAACTTTAGTATTTATTTATATTATCCCCTTTACCCTTGAGACTTAATTGTGGGATATTTAACTATAGTAGGAATTAAATTGTTTATTAAAATAATACTTAAAGAGAATTTAACCATGCTTGGACTAATTAAGCTCATTAGATTATAATGTGGGTTTTTAATATTTTATTTTATTGATTAAATTTTATTATTAAATATAATTGAATTAGAAACATAATTATGGTAGCTTGTCATTTTCAAAACCTTTTGTGGGCACACTTTTTAAGAAAAATTAATCCATAATTTTTCTAAGTTAACTCTAGGTTGTTATTGGGTGTTGTTCGGCATTTTAGCGGCATTATACTTGTATCAAAGCTGGTGGTTCAAAGATTGGACCCTTGGGCACACATGAGAAATTGAGACATGAACATTAAACCTAGCACAATGGGAAACATAGAAAACAACATTGTTTGAAAATTGAATATTTTTAGTAAACATGGAAAACTAAATAAAACCTAGAGTAATGAACTAAATCTTGCTTTGGTTTGTGCAGGAGGCACAAACCAGACAAGGGGTCCTTACACATTGATCTAGACTTATCACCTATAGAGTATGTCATAACAGCGATCCTAGCTTAAATTTTACAGATGCTTTAGGATGTCAATGTCACTATACGCAGAAGGTCCTTCGGAGGACGATCAGCTAGAGATGATAGGGATCCATCCGTTAAGGCTTGTGTATCTCCTCAACATAGCGAGGAGTACAGGGTATAGAACTCTCATATGGACTCAGCCAGAGTAGAGTCACTGCAGAAATGGGATAGGGAGACAAGATTTCAGGATGCGGGATAGGTTTCGGAGCCCTAGACCTAGAGAGGAGCATGCAGAGATGCCTAAGGGTCACCAGTTAACATCTACAGACCATATAAGGGAGATCCTGAAGCTACGACCATCTCACTATTATGGGGATACATGTGGATTTCAGGAAGAGGCATGGTTGGTGAGCTTGAGTGGTGCTTCAACCTCTACCCTTGTACTAACAACAAAAATATCATGTTGTGATCCATCTTCTCGAATGATGGAGCAGGTGTCTGGTGGATGACCGATGAGAAGAAGCTCCACATTGATTTAGAGATAGTTATCTGGGAGCTCTTTAAGGAGTGGTTCAAGACCATGTACTTATCTCGGAGGTTCATTTAGCAGAGGATAGACAAGTTTCATGACCTCCGTCAAGTATTTATGAATGTAGCTGAGTATGAGAGTCAATTTTTGGACCTACTCCAATAAGTCAATTATATGTAGGATGAGAAGGTAGGAATTCACAGGTTCATCAAGGCCCTGAATTTAGATTTGGGAGGTGCAGTGCATATCCATTGTCCATAGACCTTAATAGAGGTTGTTGAGAAGGCCTATATAGCAGAAGAGACTCGGGAAAGATGCACAGGAGCCGGGAAATAGTTCAGAGCCACATCTAAAAAATGAAGGATAACAAATTGAAGAGGTCAGATCCTCCTCCTCATCATGGATAGGGTTTAGCAAAGTCATCATTTAGGCCATCACAACAACTACCTCAACATCAAGCAATAAACAGGCGGGGCCACCCACCCTACGACCTCAACATAGATTCGATGCACAAAGGGGGCAGCATATGGGGCCTCCTCCTAGGGGTCCCTTTAGGACACAAGGTGCACCAAGAGCTCAATCAGCAGAGCTCACCAATAGAGACCTTAGCATTCCATAGCTGGATCATCAGGATCCATAGCACATACCTCTAGAGTATCAATGGAGATGCATATCATTAGAGAGGTTTGAGAAGTTGTTGTGGTTGTGGTATTATCAAGCATCATTGGAGAGAGAGTGCCCATAGAACCCTAGTAACAGGGGTAAGATGCATATTTAAGAGCCTATTGTTGGTGACATGGGGTGTAACCATTGTATCTATGCAGCGGTCAAGAACCGCCAGGCCGAGCACCATAACACTATGATTGAGATGACATGTAGCATTGGTGGTATTCATACCTCCATTCTATTTGATTGTGGTTCATCTGATTCTTTTAATGCACCATATTTAGTAGAGCATTGCAGTCTGGTAGCAGTTAGGTAGGGTCTTAGTTGGGACATTGAGATGGCTGCTAGAGCCAAAATCTTTGTAGACTCCTTGGTTAAGGAGTGCGTAGTGGATTTGTGACCTGTCACCACTACCTCATATCTTCGTATTCTTCTATTGGGTTTGTATGGAGTCATCTTGGCCATGGAATGGTTGTCTACACACAGAGCTAGAGTGGATTATTACCATAAGACTATATTGTGTACATATGGCCTAGAGTCGAGTCAATGATATAAAGGCTTAGGAGACCCGTTTCCATTCACACCATCTATGCTATGTAGCTTAAGAACTGTGTGCGACAAGTTTTTCGAGATGTATTCTATTACGGTTAGTGACAAATCGGGGATGAGTCTAGTGGGCCATCTCTTGATTACCATCACACCTTGAGATATTTTTCTAATGTTTTTCTAGGGGAGCTACAGGGGTTGCCAACCCCATAAGAGAGATATTTTCACATAGATCTAGTTATGGGAGAAGATCCTATCTCATGATCACCTTATCGGATGACTAACCCGATATCTCGCGAGCTCAAGTTGCAGCTTGAGGGCCTTCTGGAGAAATTCCTAATCCGTCCTAGTGTATCCCCTTGGGGTGCACCGGTGATTTTTGTAAAAAAGAAGGATGGATCTTTGTGGTTGTGTATTGATTTACGTCCCAGATGAACAAAGTAATGATCAAGAATCGTTACCCCCTTCTATGCATTGATGATTTATTTGATCAGATGAAGGGGGCCACATTTTTCTCCAAGATAGATCTTAAGTCAAGTTATCATTAGCTAAGGATTATGGAGGAAGATATTCATAAGATCGCTTTTCTCAGATGGGACATGGTGACTATGAGTTCACCATAGTGCCTTTTGGTTTGAGGAATGACCGTGTAGTGTTCATGATCTTGATGAATGGGGTGTTCAGGACATTCTTGGATTGCTTCGTGCTCATTTTCCTTGATGACATTCTGATTTACTCATGTATGTGTGAGGAGCATGAGGATCACCTTTTCTAGGTTCTTTAGTGTCTTTGTGAGTAACATATTTATGGGAACCTAGAGAAGTGTGCATTCTTTTAGAAAGAGGTGCGGTATTTGGGCCACATCATTTTTGGGGAAGGTATCACAGTCGATCCTTCCAATATTTGAGCTATTATGGATTGGTCAAAGACCCACTAATATGACAGAGGTGAGAAGCTTCATGGGTTTAGCAAGATACTACAAGAGATTTTTTTAGGACTTCTCTCGGGTTGTACACCTATCTCTTCCCTTTAGTGTAAAGGGAAGAATGTTTTATGGTCATAAAAATGTGAGTAATATTTCAAGACATTTGAAGAAATACCTCACGATAACACCGATTCTTGCAGTGTCGGATCCTCGGGTGAGTTTTTGTATGCACAAATGCTTATTTGGAAGGAATTATAGGTGTGTTGATGAAAGAGGGCAAAGTTATTACTTTTGAGTCTCGTAATCTCAAACATTATGAGCTCAATTGTTTAACTCATGATATTGAGCTTTTAGTAGTTATACATGGCTTAGTTTGACGGAGACACTTCCTCCTTGGCCGAGATATTCACACTCGGGACTGATCACTTGAGTCTTTGCCACCTCTTCACGTAGCTCGATCTCAATTCTCCTCGGTAGCATTGGATGGAGTCTTTATGAGTACGAAATGGAGATAGAGCATGTGAAGGGGAAGAAGAATGTCAGTAGATGCCCTGAGTAGAGACGAAGACAAGTGGTTATGGCCATTGTTGTGGGCATAGATTTACAGAGCAAGATATTATAGAAGCTTCCTCATGATAGCTTCTACCTTACAACCTGAGAAGAAATTGAGTCTCAGAGACTCCTTGAAGGGAATTTTGATGGATTTTCATTAGAGGCAAATGGAATTCTCTCGATACAAAGGTCAGATTTATGTCCCTAGAGATGGAGGCTCGAGACAAGACATTTTGACATAGGCTCATCATGCACCCTATTCATCCCATCCTGGGGTGAAGAAGATTCATGCCACCTTGAGACAGTTGTACCTTTAGAGGGGACTTCATAGATACGTGGCTTAGTTTATGTCATGCTATTTAGAGTGTCACAAGGTGAAGGCTAAGCATCGTATCTTTCGCCTTCTCTTTCCTCATGCTATACCTTTAGGATTGGAAGTGGGACACCATTTCCATGGAATTCATTGTTGGGTTACCAATGTTGAGATAACACCACGACACCATCATGGTCACTGTCAATAAATTGACGAAAGTGGCTCATTTTTCTCCAGTGAAGACCACCTACACAACTAGTGTAGTGGCACATGTATATATAGATGAGATTTTTAGATTGCACAGATTCTCGTGGAAGATCGGTTGTGATCGTGACCCTTTTTATACTTCCCACTTTTGGACTACTATGCAAAGTATGCCCTCCATATGAAGATCAATTTCAGCATAGCCTATCACCATGAGACAAATGGAAAAACTAAGTGGGTGAATCAAATCTTGGAGGACATGCTTAGGATGTACATTATGGATCATCAGTTGAGATGGGAGGAGTATTTGTACTTGGTGGATTTTTCCTACAATAATAGTTTTCAAAGTTCGATAGGCATGGCTCCTTTTCAAGAATTATATGGCAGAGAGTGCAGGACACCTCTTAGTTGGGACAGGTTAGAGGAAAGGGTTTCTCTTGGGCTGGATTTATTACAGGACATGGAGCAATAAGTTGTTATGATCAGCTAGAGATTGCAAGAGGTATATGACATGTAGAAGAAGTATGCAGATCAACATAGGATAGATTGTAGTTTTGATGTGGGCATGAAGGTGTTCCTTCGTGTCAGGCCACATAAGAGCCCTATCCATTATGGAAAAGGCTCTAAGATTTCTCCTAGGTTTGTGGGTCCCTTTGAGATCTTGGAGCGTATCATTCCTTTGGCCTACCGTCTAGATTTTCCACCCACTTGTCTCACATCCACGATGTATTTCATGTTTTTGTACTTAGGATATATATTACAAATCCTTCTCATGTGTTGATTAGACCTCATTGTCGGTAAAGGATCGGGAGCTAGTGATGGTGGAGCACATTTGTGTTTTAGTGCATAGGAACCCGGGCCTTCGAGGAAGAGAGACTAACCAAGTTCAAGTGCAATGGAATAGGTATGATTAGATTGCTACTACATGGGAGGATGCTACAGTGCTAAGAGTCAAGTTTCTGCACCTATTCCAATGAATTCCAGGAGGAATTCAAGTATAAGGAGAGGGGGATGTAGTTCCCACTTCCCTTCGACACCTATTACCTTTGATTTTGATATTGTTGGCTATATGTATGGACATTATAGTATCATTTTATCTTAGCTTGATGATTAGGGTTGGATTTCAGATTTACGCTTTTATCTTTACGGATTATTAGAGATATGATATATTGATGATGATGGACTGTTGACATGATTATATATTTTGACATTTATGTTTTTTGTTAAATTAAGTAGACCTTAGGATTCGAACTAATCTTTTGAACCATTAATATTGATAAAATGTAGAATTAATATGTGTTTGAATTTTAAATTGGTAACGTTACTTATCTAAATGATAATTTAATCTGAATTATATGTGGATGATTGTTGATTTATATTGTATATTTTACCTTGGATGTTCTGATGTGGCCAACCTATGGGGGATTGGAGACCAACCACATCAGCATACCGAATGAATTCAACAAGGGTCACCATGGAAACTAGTTTTTTGTAGTGTGTGTGTCTTGTTTGTTGTTAGGGGGTCCCCATGGGGGAGTTAACCTCAAAACATGACCAAGGGTTTTGTGTGTTCTTTAATTGTTTCCTTTATTAAATTTTAGTATGTGATTATTTAGTGATGTATTTTCCCCTTTATTAATTATTAATTTGTGTCTAGATTAGTGAATTAATCATATTGCTAAACTAATCATGGATGGGACAAAATAATTCATTTATTAGATTAGATGGTTCTTTGGTTTATGTGTTGTAAGTGAAGTGTAAGTAACCTTGAGTGTGGAACACTCCACCTCTCCTTAGAAATTCGGATTTGTCCTTAGGGGACAATTTTGGAGGCTTGTGGGATAAGTTAAACTTGTCCCATACCTCTTAAATTACTATACCAACCCTACCTATGGGTTGGGGGTAAAAAATTAGACCCCATTATGTGTTTTGGGAAGACAAATTGTAAGTTTTATTGCACTTTATTACATATATTTATTTGGATATGGGGATTGAGACCAACAACATTGGAATACCAAATGAATTCAACAAGGTTCACCATGTAAACTAGTGTTTGTGTGTTCTTTAATTTTTGACTTTATTAAATTTTAGTATGTGATTATTGAGTGATGTATTTTCCCTTTATTAATTATTAATTTGTGTCTAGATTAGTGAATTAATCATATTGCTAAACTAATCATGGATGGGACAAACTAATTCATTTATTAGATTAGATAGTTCTTTGGCTTATTGGTTGTAAGAAAAGTGTAAGTAACCCCGAGTGTGGAATAATCCACCTCTCCTTATAAATTCATATTTTTCCTTAGGGGAAAATTTTGGAGGCTTAATGGGACAAGTTAAACTCATCCCAAACCTCTTAAATTACTATACAAACCCTACCTATGGGTTGGGGGTAAAAATTAGACCCCATTATATGTTGTGGGAAGAAAAATTGTAAGTTTTTTTTACA
Organism: Taxus wallichiana var. yunnanensis; assembly: GCA_018340775.1. Taxonomy (NCBI): domain Eukaryota; kingdom Viridiplantae; phylum Streptophyta; class Pinopsida; order Cupressales; family Taxaceae; genus Taxus; species Taxus wallichiana. The sequence goes on along the minus strand of CM031233.1, from coordinate 246,506,286 downwards.
CTTTCTTACATGTATTCATTTTAGTCCTTAAGGGGTGTGGCCTTAGATTTTGTGTGTAAGTAAAATTTAATTTCTTCAACAACTTATTAATTGTGATTTGTTGTATGGGGTTGACTAGGGTGATGTGGAGTGCAGAGGAAATGATGTGGCGTCCTACTTGGAGCCACATCCTCCTCCTCATCCTTTCTTCTATTTATTAAAAAAATTGAGGGGAATTTGGTGTTACTCACTTATTTTTGGAGCTCATTCTCTTGGGTGCTTTCTTGTGGGAGTTTGAATATTGTCTTAAAATTTACTTTTGTTAATGATTTTGGATCTAGTTTTCAAAGAGAGGATTACCATGGAAAGGTAGGATCTCACTCTTTTATCTTGCTTCTTAAATTCTTCCACGTTATGTGATTGTGTAAAATTCTGCTCTTGTTTTTGAAGTGTTGGGTAGAGTGTTGACCTTAGGTTGTTTTGAGATTTGGATGTGGGGATGAAATAATATAGGGAGGCAAAAGAGATTGTTGTTGGGTTTAGGAGGGAGTGGGTTTGGATGCCCCACATTATTTTTATACTTTTATATTATGTATTATGGGAGCCATAAAAGTGAGGGAGGCATAAGAGACTTGAGATTGAATTTGTGTTTGAGGTACGTAGAGGTGGGAATCCAAACCCTTGGGAGGAATAAGGGTATCCACATTTTTTCTATCTCTTTTTATGCTATTTGGAAGCCTTTATTGGGAAATCTTGTGTTTAAAAAGAAAGTGTTATTTTTGTGATTTCTTCCTTATGTGTTTGATTGTTTGGAAGTGAATGTTGAAGCATTGTTTTAGTTTCCATGGGTTGAAAGATGTTAGGAAATAAGGGATAAAATATGTAGAATAATCCCTCACAGAATCACAATAGTAGAAACTAATATGTAGAAATTATTACAGATCTCAAATAAAATTACAGAATAAAATAACACAACACAAAGAGATAGTATTTAACGTGGTTCACCCAATTTGGGCTACATCCACCAAGAATCACTTGCTCAAATTTTATTACAAGCCACCGCTCTCTCAATATAATACCCAGATCTGTTTGGAGCTATGCTCAACAAACTCTATAGAATTCACAATCAATTCAAAGCACATCTGTAATGTTCTTCATATCTCTATCATATGCATAAAACCATATAAATAGACAACTACTTAAGTAGTTTTACAAAATCGTGGGTATCAAAACCATGGGAAAAACTCGTCCCATAAACCTATGGGTCAAAAATCTCACCCATATTAGAAGAGCACGTTTCGATATGTTGAGTGCATTATTTCGAGGCCACAAAAATTTACGCCTAGAAATTTTTTTTTTTGGGGCTGTGCCCCAACCCTCTACTGTGGGGCTACCACCCCTGACCCCCATTCGAGGCCCACCTCGAACCCCGGTGAGGATACATGAAAAGTGTATAGTACTCTTATTGTACAGTCTTCAACACTTTCACACATGAAAACAAAGCTCCACAACCTAACAATATCCCACTTTCAAACTAGTTTTCCTCTCCGAGCAAGCTTCTCAACCCTTCACTAGTTTCCATGAAGACCAACCAAAGCTGAACACAACTTCGCTTTTCCTTGTAGGCCACCTTGGTCATCATGTCTACAAGATTCTCACTTGTATGAATCTTCTCCAACTTCAACTTCTCTTCCTCCAAAGTTGTTTTGATGAAATGGTACCTTAACTATATATGCTTTGTCCTAGAGTGGAAAGCAGAGTTCTTAGCTAGGTGTATAGCACTCTGACTATCACTATGCAACTTTCCTTCCTCTTGCTTATGCCCCAACTCCTCAAGTAATTGTTGTAACCAAATCATTTCCTTGTTTTCCTTTGTGGCAGCAACATACTAAGCCTCCATGGTTGAAAAAGCCACCAACTTCTGTAGTCATGAAATCCAGCTTACTACTATTCCACCTATAGTGTAAACATAACCTGTTGTGCTCCTCTTGTTGTCTACATCTCCAGCCATATTTGAATCTACATAACCACACAAAATGGTGTTTGATCCATTATAGCACAAAACTGTCCCCATGGTCCCTCGCAAATACCGAAGGATCCACTTTATTGCTTGCCAGTGATCTCTACCTGGATCACTCATAAATCTACTCACCGCTCCCACTGCATGGGCAATATCAGGCCTAGTGCACACCATGGCATACATCAAATTGCCAACTATTGATGAGTAAGGTACCTTGGACATTTGGTTTCTCTCTTGCTCTGTCTTGGGACACTGCTCCTTTGATAACTTGAAATGGCCTACCAAAGGAATCCTAACCGGTTTAGCATCCTACATATTAAACCTTTCCAAGACTTTCTTAATGTAATATTCCTAAGATAAAGTCAGCTTCCATTCCTTCCTATCCCGAGATATCCTCATACCAAGTATTTTTTTGGCTGCCCCAAAATCCTTCATAACAAAGGATTCACTTAGCTGCTTATTGAGTACTTTTATTTCTTGCATGTTTTTACCTGCAACCAACATGTCATCCACATACAGACAAAGGATAATATAAATGCCATGCTAAAATTTCTTTGTATACATGCAATAGTCCGAATGACATCTAATATAACCTTGCTACATCATGAAGCTATCAAATTTCTTATACCATTGACGTGGAGCTTGTTTCAAGCCATACAAACTCTTCTTCAGTTTGCACACCATCTCCTCTTTACCTTTGACCTCATAGCCCTTTAGTTGCTACATATATAGTCCCTCCTCCAAATCACCATGGAGAAATGCAGTATTTACATCAAGCTATTCTAAGTGTAAGTCTTTTGCTACAACTATTCCTAGAATAGTTCTAATAGAAGTCATTTTTACTACAGGAGAAAAAATGTCATCAAAATCTATACCTTTTTTCTTTTCAAACCCCTTGACCACCAACCAAACTTGTATCTTTTCTTGCCTCCTTCTTCCTCTTTGACTCTGAACACCCACTTGTTCTGTAATGCTCTTTTTCCTTCGGGTAGCTTTACCAAATCCCATGTTTGGTTCTCCATGAGAGCCTGATGCTCCTCATCCATGGCTTGCTCCCACTTCTTCCTAGCATATAGCTACATTGCTTCATCAAATCTATCCTAGAAGACTTCCTCAATATAGGAGTTTGGGGTTCCTAAATTGATTCATGTGTCACTTTCCCATCCGGAAGATCCTCTATTGTTGTATATTGTTTCTTGGATTCTTCCTTGTTTTCCTGCAACTGCTTCTTATACATGACTTTCTCATTAAAGACCACATCCATAGATTGAATGATTTTCTTGTCCTTAATACTCCAATATTTATATCCAAAGTCATCACCACCATAACCAATGAAAGTACATTTTTCTGATTTAGCCTCTAGCTTGGTCCTATCATCCTTGTCTATATGAACAAACACCTCACATCCAAAGAATCTAAGAAATGAATAATCAAATTTCTTACCATACCAAGCCTCCTCAGGTATGCCTCCATCCAAGGCACTTGAGGGTCCTGTGTTTTTATCAATTACACAAAATTTGTGCTCACCACTTATGCCCAAAAAGAAAGAGGTAGTCCTGCATGTATCCTCATGCTCCTAGCGTGTTCCATTATTGTTCTGTTCATCCTTTATGATACCCATTATGTTGTGGAGTTCCTAGAACTATCTTTTCCTGCGGATTCCATTCTTAGAACAGTAATCATCAAAATCTTTGCTGCAATACTCCCCTCCATTATCTGACCTGAGACATTTTAGCTTAAGACCTATTTCATTCTCTACCAAGGATTTCCATTTAAAAAAAGTGTCAAATACATCATATTTGTTTCTAATACAATAAACCCAAACTTTCCTTGTTACATCATCAATAAAAGTAACATAATAACTTGAACCCCCAAGAGATGATACCTAAGCGACCGCCACACATCGAGGATGCAACAACTCTAACTTACTCTCTTTCTTTATAGGTCCAACCTTAAGAAACCTTACTTGCTTTTATTTCCCATATATGAAATCCTCACGTAACTCCAAACACGTTTTTGTATATCCAGGAAAATCCTTCTTTATGATCTCCATGGCCTTATGGCTCCTATGACCAAGCCTATAGTGCCAAAATGTTGTGTCTACTTCTAAAGCCACGAGATTACAAACATTAGTGCTATAAGTGGTTAAATACAAGATTCTAACCTTCTTACCTCTTGCCACCACAAGAGCACCCTTGGTAACCTTCCAAGAGTCCACTGTAAATATCACAGTACAACCATGACTTCCTAATTGCCCTGCCAATATCAAATTTCATCTTAATGTAGGCACATGTCTAAAATCCTTCAATAGCCAAATATTCCCATTCTGCATCTTAACCTGAAAAGAAACTTTTCCAACTATACTGCAAGGCTCATCATCACCAAGAAAAACATGCCCAAAATCTCCTTGAACATAATCAACAAAATAATGCCTATGTGGAGTAGCATGGAAAGAAGCCCCCGAATCTAAAACCCAAGATTCAGTAATATTATGCAAAGAAAGAATCAAAGCATCCTGACATACATTACCCATTTCCACATTTTCCTCCTTGTTTTCTTCCTGTTGTTTCTTCTTATCCCAAAGCTCCCAATAGTCCTTTGCATGCCTAGACTTTCCACAATGCCAACATACTATCTTGCTTTTGGATTTTGACCTTTCCCGATCCTTTGATTTTCCACGGCTTCCTCTATTCTTCTGTCTCCCTCTAGTTTCCACTGTCAAAGCATTCCCTGAAGTAGAAGATTCACCAAAGCTTTTTCTTCACATTTCCTCGCTTAGAATCACCCCTACAACATCCTTAATCTTCAACTTTGAGTTAGTTGGAACTGAGTTACTTACTTTGTCATTACTGTGCTATTCCGAATTTTAGGTAAAGAGCACAAAATTAATAAAGCCCTAACTTCTTCATCAAATTCTATTGAATCCAAGCTAGCATATTTACAACCATATTAAAATCATTTAAATGATCTCACTACTGAACTATTCTCATACATCTTCATATTAAACAACTTTTTCATTAAAAATATCTTACTAGAGGCGAGAGGGTTTTTCATACAACTTCCCTAATGCATCCATCGGTTCTTTTCAGTAGTCTTTTCCTTTAAAACATTAAATAATACCAAAGATGCAAGACATAACCGGATCGCTTCCAAGTGCCTTCCGATCAAACAAATCCCATTCTCGCATCTGTCATACTCAAGGGTTTGTTCACCTTCTTAGACAAAGGAGTATATAGATCCTTCGATAAAGGTAATCTTCCATCTCGCATCTTCCAAAGACTCAAATTTGCCCATTGAATTTATCAACCCTAGATCTTCCATCATCTACCATAGCTCCCACTCAAGATAAAAATTTCCCTGTGATTCAACACTTCAACAAACCAAACCAGCTCTAATACCAATTATTAGGAAATAAGGGATAAAATATGTGGAATAATCCCTCACAGAATCGCAACAGTAGAAACTAATATGCAGAAATTATTACAGATCTCAAATAAAATTGTAGAATAAAATAACACAACACAAAGAGACAATATTTAACGTGGTTCACCCAATTTGGGCTACGTCCACCAAGAATCACTTGCTCAGATTTTATTATAAGCCACCGCTCTCTCAATACAATACCCAGATCCATTTGGAGCTATGCTCAACAAACTCTACAGAATTCACAGCCGAATTCAAAGCACATCTGCAATGTTCTTCATATCTCTATCATATGCATAAAACCATATAAATAGACAATTGCTTAAGTAGTTTTACAAAATCATGGGTATCAAAACCATGGGCAAAACTCGTCCCATAAACCTATGGGTCAAAAATCTCACCCATATGAGAAGAGAACGTTTCCCGATATGTTGGGTGCATTTTTTCAAGGCTAAAAAAATTTATGCCTAATTTTTTTTTTTTTTAGGCTACACCCCAAACCCTTGCTACCGGGGCTGCTGCCCCCGAAGCCCCACTCGAGGCCCGGCTCGGCACCAAACCCCGGTGAGGATACATGAAAAGTGTACAGTACTCTTATTGTACAATCTTCAACACTTTCACACATGAAAAAAGGCTCCACAACCTAACAAAAGATCCCTTATTGGCTTGTGGTTGGGGTTCGAGAGGCCAATGAGAAGAATTGCTTCTTCTTCTTATTGGAAATTGGTTAGGTGGAGAGTGTTTCCTCTCCTCTATTTTATGTTATTGTAGCCAAGTGATGAGAAGATGAATATTTATTGAAGAGTTGATTTTGGAGCTATGAATTAAGACCAATTTGAAGTTCATTTTATCTTTCCTTATTGTAAAAATTTTCCCACTTTAAGTGGAAGACATTGTATTAGTATTTGTGATGAAAATTTGTTTTGATTTTTGGACATTAAAGTTATATTGAATGTGGAAAAAGTAAAGAAATATTTGTTTTGAAAAGTCAATTTTTGTTGTAAAATGGAAATGAAGTTGTAGAAAATACAACTTATACCTCTTTTCACTTGGCTTGTAGAGCCTGATGTAAGTGTATAGATTTGATTAGAAAGTTAGTAGTTCGACAATTTTTAAAATTATTATAAACTTTGTATAGTTTGTTTGTGAAATGGTTGTAAAATTGAATGTTGTGAAAATTTAAGGAATGGAAAATTTTATTTTAACACTTTAAAGCATGTAAAGGAAGAATTAGCCTAGTTTGTTCATCTATACACTTGCATTTGCTAGTTAGTAAACCTCTTGTTTATTCCTTGGATAAATTTTTTTAAAGAAATTCATATGGAAGTAGGGAAAGGATTTCAAAAAATTACTTATTAAGTGGATGTCAAACACATGGGATTTATGTTCTTTCCTTTGTAAAGTTGAGTTAGAGAATGAAAATACGTGGTACTACTAGCCTTAGTACCCGACTCAATGATGGAAGAGTCTTGTGTCAATTTTAAGTTGGATTATACAAATATATTTAGTCAATCAAATAATAATAAATTGAAAAAGAAGGAATTTGATTGTGCATCCTCTAGACTTCTATCAAACTACACTAAAAATCTTAAATATGGAATTCAAAATTGTGGACTCTAATAATAATTTATATAACACTACCTTGTTAGTGGAATTAAAGAAAACTAAAATATTATTAATATCAAAGTATTAATAATATTAAATTAGTATTAATATTAGAGTGTCATTGTTAAATACAAAAATAGTCATATATATAATATTTATATGTATTTAATATTATATAAAAAAATTTACAATGTATAAAGTTTTTGTTAGTGTAAAATCATAGCACCCTTGAATGTATGAAACTTGATGGGTTGAGACTCTCGGTGTGATTGCACAACATGGAGCATATCTCAAAATGTGGGAGTTTAGAATTGAGAGAGCTCTCTTGATAAAGATCAGTTGGTATTCCTCTGCTCGGGTGCACACATAAAACTTTCGAGGATCTATTCTAAAATATATTCTAACTTGCCAAGGAGACATGGTTAAGAAGATACAAGAAATTAAACCTAATTTAACAGAGGTTATACACTAAAGGAATGTTGAATTATGATTTTTCTATCAAACACAAACCATTAAAATGTAATACAACCACCAAGAAAAGATAACCAATATTGCAATGAAGATCGGATAAAAGCAATGAACACAAGAGAGGGTTGAAATCATCCACAAACATGTATTATTGCTTCACAATTTGATACCAAACATTACAATCGACAAGAGGAAAAAAATTGCATTACGGTCTCAATAGAAGGTTCGAGCTCCACAAATTTGTCTCGTAGACCATAGAAAAATGAGGGTGCAAAATCAAAATATCCAACCCTTTGATAGAGCCAAGCTCTTTCCTTTATAGATGAAGCGAAAAGAGGAGAAGAAAAGAGGTGAAACACGATTTGGAAGCTTAGCTACCAACCATCAATGCCCTTGCAAATCCACCCACAATCTGTCAAGTCCACCTCTCTATGTCTGTTTGGCATGTTGAAGAAGGAAGATTAGCGGAACAAATCAAATCTCATCTAGTTATTGAAGCAATCAGATTGTGTGTTAATTACATGCATACATTTTCCTATTTTTCACCCACCTGAGCTTGTCAAAATTAAATTTTTAGGTTTCCATTACGTAGATGAGGTTGAGAACTTTCCAATGGTACCAAATTTGTTGAATTTTGAGCACTAAATCGGAAGATATGCCCATTTTAATGCTTGAGTCGAATCCGTACAAAAATTACGTAAAACTAGTTTTGCGAACACATCCGTGGGCCCGAAATTCACTTTGTGGCTATAAGCCTCCATGGGCATGAAATTGAAATTATGACTTTTCAAAAAAACTCATAAAAGTGCAAATGTCTCAAGCAGCCCCACCATCCCACAACTTTCTTATTTTTCATTTGTCATCCTTGGGCCCGCCGATCCGCTTTTCACAAAAGTATCCCTCCAATACATGCCTTCCTGTATGTAATTTAGGCCTAACGCGTGGATTTTATGGGTTTTGGTAGACATGCAGCTTATTTTTATAATTTACACCTTTTTGAAACAAAATCTTAAAAATTTAAATTGCCTCCCGTGACCCACCTTCTTGCTTTGACTTAAAACCTGGCCACATGTAGAGCTAGCATGCATTTGGGGACCGCTTTTAGAATTTTCTTTTAAAGTTCCACCGAAGAGACACGTGGCTCCTTCCATGTATTTTCTCTATTTATTTATAATTTGGCTAAGTCCCTTATGTTTGGTGGGGCCATATGTCTATCCTGGGACACGTGGAGGCTCAACGCATATTTGGGACCTGCCCCAAGATTTTACCTTTGAAGTTGTGCAGACAAGGCACGTGGAGGGTTTCACTGAAATTTCTATACTTAGTTGATTTAAATGGCTAAATTTGTCTCCCTTTTGACTCTTCAACATGTGGACGGCGTGCGCTAGTTTGGGGAATGACCATTGGGGTTGATCTTTAAAGATGGCACGAGTCGGCATGTGGCACCCTCTCACCGACTTTGCCCCCATCTTGACTCTTCGACTATCGACTCTATCCCCTTTCAGACCTAGGACATGTGGAAGGTTAGCACTTGTTTTGGAGACCTATTTTTAAATTTACCTTTGAAGATGCATCGATCTGATGCGTGGCACCTTCCGCAAGTCTGCGATACTTAGCCGATTCGGTCTGATGCCTTACTCAAAAACTAGACATGTGGAAGCCTCACACTCATTTGAGTCTCCACTTTGGGTCACACCTTTTAACTTGTGCTAATGAGACACGTGGAGATTTCTGCCGGTTCTTTATACTTAGTTGATTAAATGGCTGGCTCTGATCCATTTTTCAAACCTGGGACACGTGGAAGCCCCATGCTTGCTTGGATACCCACTTTTAGATTTACCTTTGAAATTACGCGGAAGAGACACATGGCATCTTCCACTGGTTACTAGAATTTTCAACGATTAGTTCATCTTTTAGGGGCTCTAGACACATGGTGGATTGGTGCTTTTTTGGGGACTTCCTTTTGGATTAACCCTTGGAGATGCGCCGATGAGGCACATGGAATCTTCCACCGTCTCTTCCATACTTAGCTGATTTTGGCCCACTCTGAATCATATGTGAAGTCTAAAAGCTTTGAGTCTTTCCCGCCTCCTCTTGAGATCCTCTAGCCTCCTCTAACGTTGTTTAATCCTTCACCAACCCTGCTCCTTCATTATAGAGCCTGCCTACCCCATTAAGCTGTTGGATTTGAGTGTGAGATCGTAAGATAGAGCCGACCCTTAGATTTTCTTCTACGCAGGTCATGTCTTATCAATTATGTCGTCGGGAAAATTGAAATAACAATTTGGTGAATCGCGGGGCATCTACTTACTAGATGAAGAGAACTATAGAATGGGAAGTATTCATTGGACATAGAGTCTTACATGGTAAATTCAAAACTGTTCTCGAACTACCATCCTCTACACGCACTCTTATCTTTGCGAGAAAATCTTGGATTCAAGATTTGTGAGAGTAGAGAGTCGTTTTCAAACCTGGAAAATTCTCCCTCATTTGATTTTCCGTAGAAAAGCGATCTATTGGAGTGCAATGAAAACATCCGGACATACTCAATAGGCATACTCTACAAATTTAGTTTCTTGTGGCCAAAAGTCTTTTCCATGAGTAAGATGAACCATATACAAGCATATACCAAAAGCAATTGAACACATGCACCAACACTTAGGAAAATTGAAACCTAAACTATAACAAGACAATGTACATATGCACTTGGAGAAATTGAAAACCTAGGCTAATATTTACAAGGGTGAGAAATTCTTATTTTACTAAGCGAGTGTTTGAGGTAGATCACATTGACTTGAATTTGTAATTATTAACCACCCAACTTAGCCAGCTAGAAGGCATTGCTACTTTTACATTTTGTGACCATATAGGGGCCACTCCAAATGGCATCAAACTTGGAATGCCTTCCTGGTTTTTCCCGACATGCATCTCACTTTAGAACTAAGTCCCCCTCTTGAAAGGTCCTTGTTCTTTCTTTCTTATCAAATCTCTTCTTGATTGATGCTTGATCTCTCTCCATGATCTGAATTAAATGTTCTCTTTCCTCTCCTACTTCCATCATCTCTGCAAACCTAATTTCCATATGTTCAAACTTGACTAGTTCCAAATTTTTCATGAGCTTCAAAGTGGGCAGCTCAGATGATATGGGAAATATTGCCTCTTTTCCGTATATGAGCTTCTATGAGGAGCTTCTGTGAAACTTTTGGATGTGATCCTATCATCCCATAGATCTGATTTGAAATTTGCATGCCAAGTCCTCTTATTTTCATCAAGATTTATTTTGATAATTCTTAGTAGGTTTTTGTTTGTGGACTTTGCTCAACCATTACCTTGAGGGTAATAGTTTGATGAAATGTATAGGTATACACCATTCTTGACAGCCGTCCAGGTGATCCTTGTACTAAGGAATGCCAATGCATTATTTGATATGATAGTGGCGGGGCTCCAAACCAAGTGATTATCCCTTCATAGAAATCAAAGATGTTGAATTCATTTTCCTTCTTCAGTGCCACTTGCTTGATCCACTTGGTGAAATAGTCAGTCGTTGTGAGTATCCACTTGTGGCCCTGGCTTGAATTTGGATTGATTACTCCAATCAAGTCTAGTCCCCATTACATGAATGGTTTATCCACTGAAATTAGATGAAGGGGCATGGATGCTAAATTTTCCTTCCCTATGAAGAATGCGCACTTCTTGCATTTCTTGATCCATGAGTAGCAATCACTAAATAGTATAGGCAATAATAACCAACTTTCATGATTTTGAGAGATGTTACTCGAGGAGAAAAGTGGCATCTTGTTTATCCTTCATGGAACTCATACAACACCCTCTACATTTGGCATGTCCCAATGCACCTCAATAGAACATTATTGATATCCTTCTTGAACAAGACACCACCGATAAGCACATATGGGATGGATTGTAGTTTGAAGTATCTCCTTTTTTTTGTTCCATTCTAGAGGGCACAAACCTGTTTGGAGATAATGTACCAAGGCTTGAGTCCAACATGGAATAGGTGCATCATTAGCTAGCTACTCTTGATCATTCTGTAGTAACAGGAAAACCTCTTCTTCATCCATTGACTTAGCTTGTTTCTTGGAAGCGAGATTCTCACATAGACCCTTGCCATGAACCAGTTTGGTCACTTTGATTTCAATATCATACTCCATTACATGAGTGATCCAACCTACTCTCTTCTCATTCAAGTCCTTGTTTAGGATAAAATCCTTGACACCAACATGAGACACTAGTAGTTGAATCTTATTGTTTGAGACCAAGTGTCTGAACTTCTTCAAAATCCTAATGACAGAAAGGACATGCTTTTCAATGAAAGAATACTTTACTTCATAATCCTCCAAGCTCTGACTAAAGAAGGATATGGGTTGTTCTGAACCTTCCTTGTTAGGCTAAACCAATATAGTTGAGATTTTGTTTGACCCTCCAAAAGCATACAACATGAAGTCCTTTGAAAATTCTAGGTTAATACGAGTTGGTACTGTGATACTTCAAGATTGATGGCCTCAGAACTCTCTTTTCCTTTTACTATCCATTTAAATGCAAGACTCTTCTTGAACATCCTTTTTAAAGTCTTCACAAGAGTGGAAAAATCAGGCACAAATTTGTGAACAAAGTTTATTCTCCCCAAAAATATTTGGAGAGAGTTCTCATGTTGTGGCAATGGAAGTGTTTGGATGGAATCAAACCTTTTAGGATTAATTGTTAACTCTTATCTTGAGATAATGTGGCCAAATGATTTTCCCTCATGTGCCAAGAACAAAAACGTCTTTGGATTCAATGACACTTTGAACCTTGTACACCTCTCGAAATTCCCGTCGAGGCGGAAGAGATGGTCTCTGTATTCTTTGAGAAGACAAGGTGATATCATCTAGATATACCAGCACCATCTTTTGATCAAACCTTTGAATGCCATATCCATAGCTCACTAAAATCTTGCTCCGAAATTTTGACATTCCAAATGGCATCTTCTTATAAGCATATGTACCCCATTTGGTGTTGAAGGTTGTCTTGAACGATATTATTATTTCACCATTATCTAATTATAGCTAGAGTATCCATCTAGCAATGAAAACCTCTCGGAACTAGCTACAACCTGCAAGATTTGCTCCATCAATGGAAGTGGGTAGTGATCTTTCAGTGATGCTCTGTTTAGATCATGGAAGTCTACACATAATCTAATTTCTCCATTTCTTTTCCTCACAAGCACCAAGTTTGCAACCCAACTTGAATTCTTGATAGGGAAGATGATTCTAGTATCAATTAGCTCATTCAACTCTTTTCTCATGAGAGGTTCAATGTAAGGGTTTATTGGCCTCTTCTTCTATCTAAAAGGCTTAGATCCCGGATCTAGCTCAATAGTGTGTTGTGCTAACCTTGGGTAGAAACCTCTTAGATCCTTGTAAGTCCAATCGAATACATAAGGTAATTATTGAAAAATTTGAATGAATTTAGATTTTTCTTGTTGAGTACTTACCTTGCCAATTCACAACATTCTACCTTATTATATGGAAATGGGCTCTAAATCTTCACTCTTTACCTGAATATTTGTTTTCTCCTTCCAGAATTGATCATTTGGTTTGAATATTGAATCCAAAGTTACAAGCCCCGATGGTAATTTTTTGGTTCTTAGCTACACCACTTGGTCACCAAAATGTTGTTCCAACTTGTCTTTGTTTCTAGCAGAGAACTCACTTCTTCTTGTAGAAATTGAAATTTACTGATCACTCTTGAAGACCTACCAAATTGTGTTATTATCTAGGACAGCTGGCATTATAACCACCTTGATATGGGGTTGAGACTTATTACTTTTTATACTTTCTATAATATTAAACACTACCCCATTGCTTCCGATCTATCTACTACATCATTCTTTTTCCTGGGTATGGACATAATGTTGAAAGCTTCAAAGTCCTTGATGAGGTCCCATACCCAATTTTTATAGCTCATGAGTAGGTCATTCCTTACAACATGTTGTCCCCTAACTTGGTTCACAATCAGCTCACTATCACCAAATATTTATAGATTCTTAATCCCTCTCTTTCTTGCCCAATGCAGTCCATGGATCAAGGCTTCATACTTTGTTATGTTGTTTGAGAAAGAAAATTGGAAATAAAAAGCTGATTAATATTTCATACCTTGAGGTGAAATAAGCATAGCTCCTCCTCTAGCTCCTTGTCTACTTCTTGAGCCATCAAAGAATAACTGTCATACCTCATTATCATCCTTGTGGTCTGGATTAATGATGTCGGAAAAGGATGATTCTCCTCATGCAAATAGTAGACTCCTAGCTCAGATTCCTCCATTTCCTTGTAAGGGTCAAAATCATGCCTCTTTTTTGCCCATTCATCAAGAGTTAAGTCTAGAATACACCCAACCTTGGTATCTACCTCATAAGTTCTTGGGAGGTCTTCTTGATCAAAGGATGAATAATTCACATTGATTGGGCTAGGTATATGAGGCTCAATATGGAAATCTACAATGGACTCAGATATGAACGTAGCCTTATCTCCATACCTTGTTCTAAAAATCATGTTTGACTAATCAGAAGATAAATAGCCTTGAATTTTAGTAGTGAAGTCTCTTGACAAACACAATGCAAAGTGTGGTGGCATGTCTATGAATTATAAATTTTTCAATACGGTCACATTGGGGCATGTGTGCAATGTGAGGCTCATATCCTTGATGACTCCAACCATTATTTCCATTGTCCCATCCAATTTCCCTATGCCCTTGGAGATGAATTCGTATTGAATACCCGCTGATCAGCTATTTACGTCGGCATGGCTGAGTTACTCGCTCCTAAATCAATCATGAAATTATGTAGCAATTTATCGACAATGATCAATGAAATGTAGAATGGAGGGGGATTCAGATTCCTACCTTGTTTTCCTCCATGATTTCCTTCAGGCTAGGCCGCATTGGTAAGCACTTTCTCTTACTTATTTGGGGGATAATTTGAGGTTGACCAATTGACCATAGTAAGCTTGCAACATGTCTCTCTGTCCTCAGATAACCAACGAATCCCACATTGAGATGTTCACATTTGTTTTTTGAATTTTTTGAATGATGTTAAATGGGGATGAGCTATCTTTCAGTTGTCCCTTTTTTGGTATACTTTTCTCTTGCACATGAGTCGTTACAACCAAAGTGCTGAGTGGGTCTAGAAAGTGGCTTGGGCTGGCTCTACACATTAGGAGTTGCACTTAGTGGGGTGACAGAGGGCTATGGACCTTTTGAATTGGAGGATTTCCTCTCTCAATATTCCTCTTCTTGGACCATGTGTTTTTGCCACACTATGAGGAGCTACTTGATTCATACAACGAAATATTCACATGCCAATTGACAAGCATAGTCTCACTTGGAGGTGCCTCTTTCTGGGTTTCTTGCTGCTGATTTTCCTCTTGACTAGGCTCTTGGGACACACTAATGGTTTGTACCATCAAGGCCTTGTTTATCGCACCATTGAAACACATTGACTTGTTATGGGTCTGAATGTATAGGAAACACCAATCATATTCTTGTTCTATGTTGTTTTGTGTTGGAACCAAGGACCTCAATGTTAAAGATGTGTTTAGATCATATGGTCAGAAAGGCCTAGTAGCTTGAGGTTGTCCTTGGTTTTTGTTTTGGTTTACATCCTGAGATGGTGTTCTATTTTGTTGGTATTGGGGGCTAGCTTGATACTAAGTTTGAGGTTGATATGGCCTAGAACTCTGAGCTTGTTGCCTCTTGATAGTCACTAGATCATTTCCTAGGTTCTTTAGTTGTTTGATAACTTCTTGTAGCTCTTTTGAGGTGCTAGAAGATGAGGTGGAAGCTTTAGCTGAACTCCGATTCCTTGGAGTAGGTATGTGAGCTAATGTGGGTGTTTCGCTAGTGTTTGGAGCTCCTAGTTTTGGATATAGAGGTGTAGGTGGCCTAGGTGCAAGTATACCATCCTTAGTTAAAAGAAAATCAACTCTAATGGAAATTTTATAGGTTACAGTAAGGTTACACCTCCCATGGATTGAATCATTAAGGAAATATCAGAATTTAAATCTCTAAGGAAGTATAGAAAAGCACATTCATTTTTTTGTCTTACGACCATTGGAATCCTATCCCATGTCCGCTGGAATCTGAAGTTGAATTTGGTCAACTACTCATTAGGATTCCTTTTTATTGTTGTCATTTGTTCCAACAAGGATAGATTATCTCCCTTCTCTCTAAAATAATTTTGAAGATCCATGCACGGATGGTTGCAATTAAATAGATCTTGTTATTAGACTCTTGAACTATTACTACTCTTTACCATTAAATGAAGAGGTTAACAATTTGACTGCAATGTCTATCTCAATGATTTCATGAATTACAAAAACATGTGTAATGTCTTATATGTGGTCACTAGGAGTATTCTAGCTCTCTCCAGTGAAATATGGAATTCTCTTGAATGCTGCACTTGAATTAGGCTTTGTGCATTGAGAGTGAGTTGGTTGCTACTAGTGAAGTTGACATAGGGATGGGGTTATGGGTGTGCCATTATGATTGGCCTAAGAACCATTTTAATCAATGAAAGGCCTATACAGGGGGGTATTGACAAGGTTCTATTTGGTGGAGGTGGAAACCTTTAAACTTTTCTTCCCCTTCTCCCTCTGTCTGGGGACAAGTGTAGATAGAAAAACAATCCTTCTTCTCTAGTTCTATATTAGGTATGACTTCAACTAATGAATCTGTCAATCTTGTGCTACTAAAACTAGTGAACTCTGCCTCTTTTGGAGTCTCCATATGTGCAATTTCAAATCTCCTTATAAGATGAAAACTTACAACAAGTGCACATCAATCTTGCTGCAATAAAAATGGAGACCTCTTGGTCCCATCGGGTGTGCCAAAACTATTTGTGCAAAATCACAACACCCTTGAATGTCTATAACTCGATGGGTTAAGACTCTTAGTGTGATTACACAACATGTAGGATCTCTCAAAGTGTGGCACTTTGGAATTGAGAGAGCTCTATGAATGAAGGCCGATTCATATTCCTCTATTCAGGTGCACACATAAAATTTGTAGAGGATCTATTCTAACTTTCCAAGGAGACAAGGTTAAGAAGATGCAAGAAATTAAACCTAAACTAATAGAGGTGATGCACCAAAGGAATGCTAAAAACTGGATTTGCTATCAAATATAGACCATTAAAATGTAATACAACCACCATGCACAGATAACCAATATTGCAATGAAAGATCGATAAAATCAATCAACACAAGAGAGGGTTGAAATCATTCACAGACATGTATTATTGCTTCACAAATTGATACAAAACATTACAATGGCCAAGAGGAAAAAAATTGCATTACAGTCTCAATAGAAGGTTCAAACTCCAAGAATTTGTGTGCAGACTAGAGAAAAAGGAAGGGTGCAAAAACAAAATATCCAACCCTTTACAATGAGCCAAGTTCTTTCCTTTATAGATGAAGCAAAGAGAGGAGAAAAAAATAGGTGGGAAACTATATTTGGAAGCTCAGCTACCAACCATCAATTCCCCTACAAATCTACCCATAATATGTCAAGTCCGCCTCTCTATGTCTATTTGACGTGTTGAAAAGGGAAGAACGAGGAAACAAATCAAATTTGATCTGGTTGTTGAAGCAATCAGATTGTATATTAATGGTATGAAGACATTATCCTATTTTTCACCCACCTAACCTCATTGAAATTAAACTTTTAGGTTTCCATGGTGTAGACGAGGTCAAGACCTTTCAAATGGTACCAAATTTGTTGAATTTCGAGCACTGAATTGAAATATATGCCCATTTGAATGCTTAAGTTGGATCCATACAAAAATGGCAAAAAACTAGTTTTGTAGAATGGGTCCACTGGACCGAAATTCACTTTGTCCCTAAAAGCCTCCACGGGCCTAAAATTGAAATTGTGCCTTTTGCACAAAATTCACAAAAGTGCAAAAGTCTCCCGTAGCCCCACCAGCCCACAACCTTCTTATTTTTCATTTTTCATCCTCGGGCCCCGACCCACATTTTCACTTGGGTGAAAATTCTTCCTCGAGCCCACTCACCCACTTTTTGCAAAGAATCCCTCTAAGGCCCGCCTTCCACATGTGAATTAGGCACGACACATCACTTCTCTAAGCATTGGTGGAGGTGTGGCTTATTTTTATACTTTACACCTTTTTGAAACAAAAGCAAAACAATTCAAAATACCTCCGGTGACCCACCTTCCCGCTTTGACTTGAAACATGGCCACATGTAGAGTTGGCGCACATTTGGGGACCGCTTTTGGATTTTCTTTTGAATTTACGTCAAAGAGGCACATGGATCCTTCCATGACTTTTCTATGTTCTTTGTGTTTTTGATAAGTCCCTTTTGTTTAGCGGGGCCATAAATCTGACCCGAGACACGTGGAGGCTCAATGCATATTTAGGACCCGCCCACACGATTTTACCTTTGAAGTTGGGTGGACGAGGCACATCGAAGGTTCCGCTGACCTTTCAATACTTAGAATATTTAAATGGCTGAATTTGTCTCCCTTTTGACTCTTGGACACGCGGAGTGCCTCGTGCTAGTTTGGTAAATCACCTTGAGTTGATCTTTGAAGTTGCATTGAGTCAACACGTGGCACCCTCCGCTGACTCTACCCCTATCTTGACATTTAAACTATTGACTTTATCCCTTTTCAGACCTGGGACACATGGAAGGCTAGCACTTTAATGGGAGACATGGTTTTAGATTTACCTTTGAATATGCACCGATCTAACACATGGTGCCTTCTATGAGTCTGCGATACTTAGCCGATACTGACCAATGCCTTTCTCAAACCCTAGACACGTGGAATACTCGTGCTCATTTGAGTCTCCTCTTTGGGTCGCACCTTTGAACTTGCGTTGATGAGACATGTGGAGACTTCTACCAGTTCTTTATACTTAGTCGATTAAACGGTGGCTATATCCATTTTTCAGACCTAGGACACGTGGAATCCCCACACTTGCTTGGAGACTCACTTTTGGATTTACCTTTGAAATTCTGCGGAAGAGACACATGGCATCTTCTACTAGTTTATAGACTTTTCAATGACTGATGCAGCTTGTAGGGGATCTAGACACGTGAAGGCTTTGCACTTATTTGGGGACTACATTTTGGACTTAACCCTTAGAGATATGCCGATCAGGCTTGTGAAAGATTCCACTCTCTCTTCTATACTTAGCTGATTTGGGCCCGCTCTAAATTATATTTGAAGTCTAAAAGCTTTTAGCCATTCCCCATTTACCTCCCCGACAGCCTCTAGCCTCCTCTCGACACTTTTTGATCGTTCGCCAACCCTACTCCTTCATTGTAGAGTTTGCTTGCCCCCTTGACTGTTGGATTTGAGTGTGATCGCGCAGGACTAAGCCGACCCTTGGATTTACTTCTACATAGGGTCATGTTTGATCAATTATGTCGGGGAGAAATTGAGATAATAGTTTTTTTCAAACTATATATAAAAAAGAATTTAATTCAATGTGGCGCAGCCACTAATGTAGTTAGTTTTAGGTTTGGGGTGGGGAGGGGTCGATGACCCTAACCCCCACCCCATTTTAATTTTAAAAATGGGTTGGGCATTTGGTTCGCCGACCTCTCCCCACCCCTCAAAACATTAAAGCCCCCACATAACTATATAGCACTGCAGAAATGCAACTGACCCCGTGTGCATTGCCTTCAAACACGACCTCCATAAAAAGATTAAGGCCCGATCGCACACAATCTCATATATATATATATATATATATATATATATATATATATATATATATATATATGTATATGTATATTTACATACATACATATACATATATATATATATATATATATATATATGTATATGTACATACATACATGTATATATATATATATATATATATATATATATATCGTGTGTGTGTGTGTGTGTGTATGTATGTATGTATGTACATATACATATACATATACATATACATATATATATATATATATATATATATATATATATATATATATATATATGTATGTACATATATATATGTACATACATACATACATACATATATATATATATATATATATATATATATATATATATATATATATAACCAAAGATTTTATTTTATTGTTTTTCTTTAATTTATTTAATCACTTTGTAAAATAGTGATTTCAGATTTTAAATTATATAAATGTATATAATATATATATATATATAATATTATATATAATATATATATATATATAGATATATAGATATCTATATATCTATATATCTATATATCTATATCTATATATATTTATATATATTTATATATGTATATGTAGATATATGTATAAATGTACATGTTCACACACCCAAATGAAATATCTCATCAAATTTAGCTACTTGATTAAAATAGGGTGTTACCCATTTGCCAATTAGGAAATATTATTGAAATGAAGTAAAACAAGAATAAACAAATGTATCTAAACCCTACCAAATGGTGTAAAAAAATCAAATAAATGAAACAAGTAGGCATCTCCAAAAGCTTGGAATGGCCTCCAATGGCTTTCCTTCCTCCTCCAAACAACCTACAAAACAAAAGGGAAATAATGAACCAAATGGAAATGAGAAAGGAATTTTCTTGAGAAAAATTTAGGGTTAGTGGTTTGCTTCCTCATTAAGGGTCCTAAATGAATCCATCCAAGGGGTGAGATTCATCCCTACAAAAATTAAGCTAAGAGTGGGTGAGTGGAAATCACTTTTTAATTTAAATGTTTTAATTTCAAAATATGGGTTGAATTTTTAAGGGTTACTTTATGGGGTATGAATATGTTTATTAATTCTAACCCCATGTCAAGTGGGTACATTGTTAATGGTTTTAAACCTTGTGGGATAAATTAACTTTAGTATTTATTTATATTAGCCCCTTTATCCTTGAGACTTAATTATGGGATGTTTAACTATAATAGGAATCAAATTGTTTATTAAAATAATATTTAGAGATAATTTGACCATGCTTGGACTAATTAAGCTCATTAGATTATAATGTGAGTTTTTAGTATTTTATTTTATTGGTTAAATTTTATTATTAAATATAATTGACTTAAAAACATAATTGTGGTAGCTACCATTTTTGAAACCTTTTGCAGCACACTTTGCAAGAAATAAATATTCCAAAATTTTCTAAGTTAACTCTAGGTTATTCTTGGGTCTTACGTGGGTGTTTTAGTGGCATTACAAAATGTTGCACACTAAGAATTTTTAGTATGTTAGAAAGACAAAAAGTATGTCAAAACATGTGTGTATGAATGTAAAGTCATGTGATAGTAAGTAATAGGAAGTAGTATAAAATGATACAATAACACCTATATTGTGTGAGATTGTAGATGTCCCTAGGAGCCTCATTGGTATTGGTAAGAGGTACATTTCCAAGCATCATTACAACATGTAAATATTTGTAATAAGTCTGCATTCAAAACTAAATAACAAGTGAATGTGCATGTGTATATAGAAAATATATTGACATACTAATTATACATCTACCAATGGAAACAAAGTGTACATGTAAGTATAAGTAAGCAAGAGTAATCTGTAACCAAAATATGCAATATGCTATGAGTGTGAATGGGATGAAATCGTATACAATGTGTGTCTGATAGGAGCAGTGTGTGCCCCAATGAATGTGTATGAGATGTGTTTGAGATTACGTTCATTTATGAAAGAAACCTCAAAAATAAGGAATGAACCTTATAACAACAATGCATCATCGGAAAATGGTTTTATAATGTGCGCTAGAAAGATATGATCAATGAAATATAAAGAGAAAAGAGTGTGAGTGAGGTGATGTTAATTTCATATTTAAACCCTCGGTAGTTAAGTAAGATCCATATAACTAGAATGTGTCATAGGGTGATGATGATACAAGTTATGTATCATGATGTATAAGAGTGATGATAAAACTAGATGTGGAGCATGATGTGTGTGTATGTTTAGGGAGTAGAAAGACATAATCTTGATTAAAAAAGTGTGAGAAGAAATCATGATGTCCCCTAAGTGTCTGATGAATAGAAGAATAAAGTAACATCATCTAGGGGATTGTTATTATCGGGGAACAAGCTTAATGGAGCTGGATAAGAGACTTGATAAGTGATAGTGTGAGGTTAATCATAGAGATCCCTTGTGGCATAAATTACACATGGATAATGCATATTATTCATTAGTGAAAGGTGGTTGTGGAAAACCATGCGCATACCATCAAGTTATATTTTAGAATAGCCCAAGAATTTTTCATCACAAATAGAAATGTGGCTAAAAGGCATAGAAAATGTGATATCAGTGTGATTTGGATCTAGTGTGCAACCAATGTAATCAATATAATATTGCCCAAGTGTGAGTGGAGAAGAATGAGGAGTGTGTGCAAGGAAGACTGCCAAATAGAAGACTTAGAGACCATAAGAAGAATTAATGAATACACATATGTGATAAAGGTGAAGATATTTAGGTGGAAGAAAAGATAAGAAAGTGTGAATCCTAAATGAGCCAAGCCATCATGCATGCAAATGATTCAATAAAATATAATATATTTTATTAAAATATGAGTTTAGAAACTTCTACAAATGATATTCAATACGATATAAGTGCTAAGAAATTTTATAGATGGAATTATGAAATAAAATAAGAGAGGTAGGGAACTTATCTCGATGTCATTTATCCCAAGTATATCGAACTAAGACAAGTTGATGAAAAAGTTGGGAAGGGAACTAAAATATATTGATCATGATCATGGAAATTACAAACTAGCCTAGAAATCGGTACACAGGGTTCCCGAGATCTCTCGTGGGTACTGGGGTTTGTTGAAAAGGTCATAACCTTATTTCTTCGATGTCATTAGGCTTTTGAACTTGTTCTCCAGTGATTTCTTGTATGTTGCACTTAGGCAGATGAGGTATCTATAAATCAGTAATACAAATAATCTCTAGCAAAACCCTTAAACCACATAGAATCCTCAAAAGAAAAAAAAAGGAAAATGAGGGGTCATAATTTTTTTGACTATCAACAAAGTGAAATTACAGACCTTTTGTTTCACTATATCTCGGACAAGGTAGTTCTATGTGTTTATGTGTGTAATAGTTGTCATAGGTTTCCCTCATGTTGATGACACCAAGATAGCTTGTGATAGCTAGATAGAATGCAAATGTGTGGATGGAAAAATGAACATCCCCTTCTGTCTGCAATGTGTATGCAGATTAATAAACACAAGATGTTGTCTCTTTGATATGTAGATATATAGACCTTGAATTAAATTGCACGTCTTTATAATTATATGTATGTTGTGTTTATATAGGGATCTCTTCCTTTAATTTTGACTGAAGTGACCTAACATGCCAATTAGGACCTCAAAATAGGAGTAAGAAAACTGAAAAGGCTAACCACAAATGTCAAAAATGTGAACAAGAAGAAAACAAACACAAGCACCCGGGATGGACAAGAGCACCTAGGCACTAGTGTCAAGTGCTTGGTGCTAGTGTCCACACAAAACTAACGAAAAATGTACGAAGACCGAAAAAGCAGAGATCGGCTGTGACTCGATCACAAATGGGTGGAGAAGTCTGAGAGGTGAGAGATAAAAACAATAGATACCCTCAAAGCAAGAAGACAAACTAACAATGTGCCACTAGTGAATACTATTATAATGTAAGATCCATATATAAGAAAACATACTTGACATTATAGTAAATAGTAGTATGTGCATGATTTTGTGTTTAAATTTTGCCCCACTTTATGCTATTTGAAAGAAATTCAAGTACTTGTAAAGGAAGTAAAGAACATACCTAAGAGATGTATGAAGAAGCCTTGTTGTATAAGTACATGTAGAATAAAATTATATAATGTGGCAAACCATGGATCGGTGTGTTGATCCCTATGGCCTAAAAAGAGAGAGTGAACCATTGTGAGGATAACTTGGCAAGATTAATGATTTGATTCAAATAATTTTGGAAATTTTGAAATTTTCTCGGATGAAGATTTAACAAGGTAGGTAGTGATTAATTCCCAACCCAATCTTCTATGTTTGAAAAACTTAGGATTTGGGCATCTTATCACCAAAGGAAGATTGTTAATGAGAGAGGTCTATTTTTACCCTCCAACTTTGATTACATCCTCAAAAGGTCTAGCTACGTAGATAGAAAAAGACCATATTTTTCATTTTGATTCACTTCAATCTAATGAAAATAACCCATTTAGGATTAGTACAGAAAATAAAATGACGTTTCATTTCCCCCACTCCAAGGGTTTCATCGTGATGTGTGTGCATTTGATATTAGGTCATCTGGAAGTGATAAAAAATGTAGAGTGACTTCCCATGTTAGGTCATCTAGGAAAGTAGTGATGTAACTCCCAAGTTAGGTCATCTAGGAGGAGTAGTAAAATACATTGTTTTGTTTTGGTGATTGATTTGATTTGAGTATATTGACATCAAGTGTATATGGTAGATCACTCATGGAGATATTTTTGCTTGTTACCCCTAAATTAGGTCATTAGTGGGGAATCACTAGAAAGTGTTCAGAAATTTCACATAATGTGTGAGTATATTTTCGATAATGATTAATTAGGTATGTGAAACATTTATGTAGTAGTGTGAGGGGGATCATGAGTGATCCTGATTGTATGCCCCCATTTCAACAAAAGGGGAAGTGTTAATAGGAATGAATGTTGAGATGAAAGGAGATACACAATGTTGTGATAATGACCAAAATGAAGTGTATTATATGTCACAAAGGTTTGTGTATATTAAGTTACAAATGTGTTAGATGAGAATATCGTGTTGTAGAATGTGGAAAATAAGATAATTTGAGAAAATATGAACTGAATAGTGCAAAAATTGGATGAGTTGGAGTAACGAAGCTCAAGATATGAGTAAAAATGTGTGACATGTATTAATTAGAAGAATATGTGCAAATAGTAACTATAGCAAAATGAGATATTAAAGCGGCTATAAATAATAATAGCAAAAAGGTGAAGAGTAATTTAAATTGATCCTCTTGAAAGTGTTATTTTGAGATAAAATATTTTGACAATGATGTAAACTATAGTAGTAATATCAAACCTATTCGAGATGGTGGTGGTAGTTGTGCCGTCACAAATGAGAGCTGAGTTGGTAAGTATGATGATTTTTTAAAAATATAGAAATAAACATGTTTTTATGATTTTTTAAAAAAATTTAGCTTTTGAATTTTCATGAATTTCTAACATGGGAAAGAGTGGTCAAGGTGCTAATGTCCTTGGGGACGCAAACACCCAATACTAGGCACTGATGACCTGGGCCTTGGTGCCCGTGTTTAGCTAATGAGTGTTGGCTACCTAAGAGGTTGTTTCAAGCCCAGAACATGATGAATGTGAAAATTGGTGCCTTTTTATGTTAGTAATAGTCATTTTTACACTAATACATAGTGATAACGTTCCAATTTTGTTTTTTTTATGTTATGCATAGGGATATCCTTTTGAGAGAGATCCATGGAGGTCATAACTTGAGTATGCTACCATGATTAGTCCTATCTCGATGTCGACTATCATATATTACAATGTGTTATCCTATGGCACATAAGAAGATTGGGGAGATACCCCATAATATGTTGATGATTATTGTATTGTGTGAGAGGTGGTGCGTAGATACTTGTACTTTTTATTGCCTCTTTGGGAATATGATGATGACCACCGGAGGATGTATATCACATATTCGATAGCCAATTTTGGGTGAGACAGAAGACAAGTAATGGCCATAGATGATGCTTAGATGAAGATGAGTATTATTGGCTAGTATTTCATGGGGACACAGTACATACAAAGATTCATATTAGCTTGAATTCCATACTTAGATCAATTGTTCTATGATTAGAGAAGTTCATTTATATTGTGATTGCTTCATCGGTGGTAATGGAGGGTGGTGGTGTAGGAATATTGTATATTGTGCATGATATCGAGTCGGTGTATCGAGGAGATTCATACAAGATATGCATGGGAGCACTATGTGTTGGCACTTTTTATCAATATCTATATAGGTTTACACGTTAGGATCATAGGGGTGGGCCTATGAGAATATTGTGATAGTGAGGCTACTTTGTTTGCCACATGCAGATTGGGAGAGGCCACATACATTTTCTACAAGATGGGTAGCTTCTGGACCATGTGGATGTGCACCGATACGTATATATCGATTCTTGACCGCATGGGGCTAGTGACTATTATATGAAGGCCATATCAAGACTATTGGTGATCTTTAGAGGATGGAGTAGAAATACAATGTATTCGACATACTAAGTGGTTAGAAGACTAATTCGAGGTGTGGCCAAGCTATTTCAAGAAGAGTGTGTATTAAGGAAGTTCGGTATGGTTCGGATGTTCCCTATCACCATATGAATGGGTGCGAGAAATGAGAGTACCGAGGATGTTGGGAGTGATCTTTGGGACATACAAGAGCATAAATAGTGTCCCCTTGTGTAGATGAGATTGATATGGCCATAGGGCCCATATAAGTAGATGATACAATGTGTATGAATACATATGGAGGATAGTGGGAAGTGTACAAATAAGTGTTATTGTATCTAGTGGTTTTGGATGAAGCACAAGTACCACGAGTTGGAGCTGCAAATGAGAAAGCATGTACCCCGAAAACTATCATATAGTAGCAACAATAGCGGAGTGTGAGTATTGTTGATTATTAGTTTTCGAGTGTCACTTAATTGAATTATTATTATCATCATGTGCAATAAATAATATAATGTTTGGGTTGTCATAGGTGATGTGTATTGGTCATTTATTTGTGACACATCGATCAACACATGGTTGCATATTTTACCTCTGGATGTTCTCAAGAGAGGTGTCATGCTAGAGTGAGTAAATTTTATTACGGTGAGCATTCCTATTTTTTTCGGAGCACTTTGGAGATGGTGGTGACCACTCGAAATTTTATATTGATTGAGTAGGACGAGGCGTGGGTGGAGACACAATGAGATAGGGAGGTTGTAGGAGGAGGAGCCCTAACACAAGTTATATTTGTGAAGTATATAGAGCTATAAGATTGATTCACAATACTGATCAATTTAATTGGTGTTACTCCGGAGAAATTTGAGAGATATAGGGGTTGTGATTAGCGACGTATATTGAGTGGTGAAGCTTATAGTTCTAAGGCTCCCATGGTTTTATATAGTTATAGAGATGATGAGATATGATGTATATAGATGTAGGGGCTTGCCCGTAGTGATTGTATTTTTCTAAGGATGGTTTATGACAATATATATATATATATATATATATATATATATATATATATATATGGATGACTGGTATATTAACTTTTGTTGATGGTTCATTGATATGTTATATGATGATTGTTGTTCATATGGGTTTTTTTCATTTGCATTGCGTAAATGATGATAGTGATAAATGGATAATGATGTTGATTAGGACATAGATAAGTGATGGAAAATTTGTATTGTATATAATAATAGTGATAGACGGTAATAAATGTATGTTTAAGATGAATGATGTTAAAAATCCATGTGAATGAAATGATTGTAAAAATTTATGTAATCGCGTGTTAATATGATGAAGAGGAGGTAAGAATAGAGATGCCCCACAACATGTATGTGAGAAGATGAGGTTCATTTATATAAGACACCTCAACAATCAAGAATTAATCCTAAATCAATAGTGTGTCATCGTGAAGTGGTTAATAATGTATACTAGAGAGATAGATCAATGAAGCGTATAGCATAACGATGAAGCAAGGTTCTTGTAGACACAAAATCCTACACTTTAGACATTATTTAGTCCTGCTCTCATACTACTATTCATATGGTTTTTGAGTGAAGAAAGTAATAATTAACATCATCTTTTTCCATTTTACTTTTCTTTTCTGTCATCATTATCAATCTTCAATCCATACTTTCCCACTCATTTTTCATCATTTCCCATCAATTTATCCTTGACTTGGGCACCTGTGCTAGTACTAGGGTGACGTTGGGAACCCCCGTCCCATTTGGGGTGCCCTAATCCTTTACCTACCTTCCCACTACTTTTTGGGAACTTTCTAGTCATTGGAACACTTTATCTTTCTTGTGTATGGCCTTTTAGGATTCATTACAAAATTAGAACAAAGAATAATATAAATATTAAGTTATGTGACCATAATGAGGGATCAAACACTATTCACTATTATTATCCACCTAGATTTACATCCATATAAGGCATCTAAAGCTCATTTATATCCATCTAGCTCCATCAAAAGAACAAGTTTGGTTCATTTCAATCACACAAGAATAAGAGAGAAGTTTATTCAATTCCATCCACCATTCTATTACATTTTCTACACATAGTTATTCCTTGTTACTTTCAAAAAGTGCAACTATCACAAGAGCACCTAGGGCATGATTGCACACACTTACCCATAGAAAAATTTGGGTTTCAAATATAGTGGAGGGATTATTTAGTAAATCCACTTTTGTGCGTATGAGGAAAATATGACCCCTTCATGTGCATTTTTCTTTTTAGGGTTTGATCCTTGTTTTGGGGTTTTGTAGGTATCCTCTTCATCATTGAGTACCAAAGTGACATACATTTGAGTACAACGAAGTTAGTGTGATAGGAATCGAGGGATTCGGATCATCTAAGAACCCCACACTTTTGGTTTTGGACCTCTTGTACATACCAGTGTGCCCAAAATGTAGACTATGGCACCCACAGTGCCCTAATCCTCTCCCCAAATGCCCCATCCAGCAAAAAAATGAGATCTATCCTTTTCAGGACCTATGCATTTTCATTCCTACTTCCACAATATTTAGTCTATTTTACGACATACTTTAGTTCAGCCTACGAATACACTAATCTTTTTCCAACCCTTCTTTGCATATTATGGTTTCTATTTTAATTAGTCTAATTTCTTGGGTCACTTTCTATATTTATTTATTACATTTATTTACTATTATTTACTATTGTTCCTAGTTAGATTAACTACCACATAATCCACATTTTAGTTAATCATTTTGGTGAACTTGACTTCTGAATCCTCTTTCTTTCTAGGGTTTATTCTTCTTTTAATATGGCTCAATCTCATGAATATTTTAGTGGAGCTCATATTAAGGCTTTTAATGATCATATTTGTTAACATATGGAAGATTTATAATTACTTTTACACATTTCTTGTGAGGAAGATACTTATTTGGTGGAGCTCATAATTTTTGCAGCTATACGTACTTTTGTTGCTACGCAACCACTCACTTATACTCTCCCACCTATTTCTACTATTTCATTTTTGTCACTACTCATACTAATAATTTTACACCACCTTTAGTTTATCATACATGAAAAAAATTCCTCCATTGGTATTCAAGACTTAACTATTCTTTATTAGGATCTTCAAACTTCAAATTAGTAAGTTCAATGACAGTCCACCTCGCATGCATCCCAATCTTTAGATTCTACATTGTTATTGCATACTCCATTCACACCTGTGACCATCTCTAGTTATCCTCTTTCTCTAATTTTTTTCACGCATAAGATTCCCATTTTAAATGGGCATGGTGACCCATAGGAACATCTTAGAGAATATCATGTCATCTTTCTCAATTTTTTTGATGATCATGTTATTTTGGATAAAATATTTCCACATAGTCTCCATGATTATGCAATGCATTGGTTTTACAACCTACCTGTTCACTCGGTAACTTCATTTACACATATTTCCAATGCCTTTCTTACTCATTTTTCTATCAATATCAGCTCCAATATATATTATGCTCAATTAGCATAACTAAAAAAGGGACCAAATGAACACCTATCCAACTATGTTTTGAGATACAAAAATAATTTAGCTAAGATGTCTAATGTGCTAGCAAATTCTAACTTTAGGATTTGTTTATTTAGATTCTTTTACCACCACTTTAAGAAAGTATTTTCTTTGAAACCTCTCCTTCATTCGATCAGCTTTTCACATTCTCAAGATTCATGAAACTAAACTTTTGTCTATAGGAAAACTTAATTCCAATGAGAAATCATAAAAATCCACTCATTTTAAAAATAAGGAACTATTCAAACCATCTACAACTAAGTTTGTTGATGCTAAAGTTATTGTCAATGCAGTCACTACTCCTAAATAAGCTCAAACAACCACTTAGGTGAACATTTACTAACTTTCCTATGGCTCCACATCTCATACTACAACAAATTCTTGAGAGAAATCTTATCACGCTCCCTCCACCACTCGAATTAGATCCATCACAACCAAAAGGTAGGAATTACAATATTTTTTGATGTGATTATCATAGATGTGTGGGACATTCTACAAATCAATGTTTCAAGCTCCACACAATCATTCAAGATCTTATTGATAATAACAAGCTTGAATTTCTAGAACCCACAGATTCTACACCAGTCAATGAAAAGGGTAAACTCAAATTATTTAATAATCAATCCCAATAGCATGAAAATAAAGTGTCTAACTCTTCGTGTAATCATACATATCACGTAGTGCCCCCTACATCAGGGGGTCTTGATTTCTGAGTTGCACATAATGACACTTCACCACCAAGCATCTCTTTCTTTAACCATGATTATTATTCGAATTTAACATCTACTCAATTATATATTGAAGTATTTATTAGTTTGTTTCCCATTAGTAATACTAAGGTTGACCCATCATGGCCTATTAGTGTATGTTTTATTCTAATTCTTAAGGCTATCAGTTACCCTATATCAAAATTTGACTACCCCATGAACATCCCTTTAGCATTTTCCAACTACATGTTATGGTTGGTCCTCTTACTATGCTTGTGCCTTTCCTCCTTGGAAACAAAATTAACGGTTCGATATGCTTCTTGGTATCGATTGGACTCATCGGTATTAATCTATTATCTCTATAAATCATTTGTGACTAAAATTCATCTCGTAATAATCAGGCTATTTATATTGATGGTGTCCCTTCATCTATTCCATGGTCGTCATCTCCTTGCACATCAGTTAACACACCACCAATATCATCTAGAATATCATACTCAATGTTGTTCAAAGTGCAATATACTCCTTGTTCACCTATTTCCGCATTGTCTACATGACCTCACCACTCCACTAGTCCTACACATAGGCATCGAGATAATTGCTAGGACTATTTACAACATCTTGACATAGATAACCACCTTGGTTTATTCCACATGGGTGTCCATCACCTTGACTCCTAGAACTATGTAGATATCCATCACCAAAACATTTTTCTTTACCACGGTCTTTGTCACATATTCACCCATCACATGCACATAGAATTCATTCACCAAAGCGTAATGTCTATACCATATACCACCAATAGTAGAGAAGGGTCATACACTTTAGGAACCATGTGCAATAGATGGAGGACCTTCATCCTTCAATGTCATTTTATACTTCATTAATTCATGCACACTTAGGGCATAACACACAACACCCCCGATAGTGTTAGTAGTAGCACATATCTCATCTTTGCATTATCATATATCAATCTCCTAGCTTCAACATATTAATCACATGTTTTAGTTTCGTCATTACCCATTGACACACTCTTGTGCTTTGGTTCACACTTGACTATTGAGGGCATACTACACATGAACCCCACACACTGCACAATAGGTATTACACATTGCATCTCTTCACACATCTTGCATCATATGTCTTACACTTTACATTATACACTCTACATTTAGTCTATATCATTTTGACATTGGTATCTACACATCATACATCATATTAGTCATCATTATACATGAATAAAACTTTCAGGGTTTACATTACATATTGTAATTTCACATTAAACACCACACATTGTCTATGCACTATACTAACATTCATCATACACGTGTCACACTTGCATCTAGTATTACATACTACTCATCATAAATATCACATAGATTCCATTTCACACTATTAATATATCTATAATTTTTTCATTACATCATACACATTGCATAGAAAACCTCCTTCACATCATATGGTCATGTATTATCTTCATTTATGCCACACCGTGATCTACGTTCTGCAATCACTACCCTATGACACACTTTATTTCCTTAGTCCATATGTGAATGCCGAGGTTTTACTAATGAAATGGACCTTATCTTCATCGCATGCTTATCTTCATCACACGCTTATCATTTGACCTTTCTTCACACAAATTTCTTGGTTAGTTACATACGTTATAGGCTAAATGGCCACCTATTACTTCAACTTGTAGTGGTATGTGCTTTAGGCTACATCACCACTCCTTGTAAATTTTTTTATTATTGGAAAATAGTTTTTTGAAAGAGACTATACCCTTGAATACAAAAGAAGGCCTGAGAGCCGAATAAGAGTGAGAAACAGAGAGAATGGATCAAGATCCAAGTGTTACAATGAAGCTCTAAGTAGCTCAGAAACAGCTACTCAAACGAGACAAAACAACAAAACAACAGCAAAAAAACAAAACCGACCGCAGAGAAACAAAAAAAAACAACTAAAAGCAGCAGAAGCATCCAGAACTACTTCTTGGTAGCTTTATCGATACTGATCTTGACTCTCTTCCAGGCATGAAACATACTCAAAGAAGTCATATGGGCAGCATCAGTCTTATCAAGCTCCTCAATGGTTCTTTTTCTTTCTTTTTCGTTGCCCCAAAGTGCAGCCGGGACACCGCTGAGGTTGGAAACACTTTTGGCATGACCCTCGATGAACTCCTCAATCGCCCTAAAGGCGGCAATGTTGTAATCATGTCTAGTCTTGGCCTTCCCTAAGCGGGAGTCTAAGGAGGTCAGCTTCTTGTATATGTCTTCAATCTGACTGCTATCAATGTTCCCCTCCTCCTCCATGCTTTTCTTGCCTTTCTGTTTAGCTAGGTTCTTGACCTCATCCTTCAGCAATTTCATCTCAGCCTCTAAGGCCTCCAACCTCTTAGAAGAGCTATCCATCCGCACTTCCCGGGGACTGGCACTACTGATATTCAGCAGGTCATGTGCAATCTCAAGTTCAAAAGGCTCCTTCTCCACAGCAAGAGTCTCAAGGTTGAGCCTCCTGGAAGCCCTGGTGACTGGTCTTTTAGAGGTAGAGGCGAGGTGGGTGACGGGAGCAGCAGCAGGGGAATGGAAGGAGAAGTTTGTGCAGCTGGCATGGGGGTGGCAGCAACGGTGGAGGGGGCAGCAGTAGGGGCAGCAGGAGAAACAGGGCTGGCAGCAGCAGAGCCCAACAAAGGGGGAGCCGGGCTAGGAGAGGAAGGAAGACCAGGGTACTTAAGAAGGTAGCATTTATGAATCAACAAAATAAGTCCTTGATGCAAGGGAACTGCCTGGTGTGCTTCTGAAACTCCAAAATGGAGCATTCAAGGGAGTTCAGCAGATAATGGGGGAAGCAAACCAATCGATTCCTACGGAAGTGGTTTAAAAAGATAAGATGTTTAGCAGGGACAGTGACAAACCTACCTTCCAAGGAGATGAATCGAATCATCATGCGAGTGACCTCATCATAGGGTGGTGGAATTGAGCTGACAAGCAGGCCCACTGTGCCAAATGTGAGCTTCTCAGTTCCCTCCACAAATCTTCTTTCTTCAGCATCTCTGTCAACCCTTTTGTTGAAGAAGCGGTACCCCTCCAAACTAAGGCCGGTCGCTTCAGCAATAAGATCTTCATTGACTAATATCTTCTGTCCCCCATAGTCGACAGTCCGCTCTTTCCACTCCTTAGCAAAGCATACAGAAATGCTTTGGTCATGTCCCTGCACCTTATCAACGAAGTTGGTGAAGCCTCCTTTGCTGAGAGTGTTCCAAAGCTCTGTATTTTCCTTCCAGTCGGGTCTCCGCACATAGCTCAATTTGGTAGGGAGGTCCTCCCATCTTCTCTATGATATACTGGTTACAACAATTTCTCAAATGTCTGTGAGCATAGAGAACTGTCCGCTTCTTGTTGTTGAAGGCCGCACAAAACTGGGAACTATAGCCGTTGGTCTTCTCACGAACGGCTGCGTAACTGCTGAACTGAGCCTGCGGGAAGTCACGTGTGAGAGTAACCCTTTCCCTGTCAACAATCACATTACATCTATCATCGGTTTCCGAGGAGCTATGAATCTAGATATCAATAGCTGTAGTACATCCCGCATGCGTGATTTTCAAATCTAGATAACTCCACTTGAAGTTCCCCAAATAATTCTTACTATCATGTATATTTGATATTATTTGCCTCATCATATTCATTAAAGCAACATGTGTGAGAGTGTTATTGATGTTGTTCTTCCTCCAAAGATTACGACTCATCTTTAGGGATTGCTTGCATATAAAGGTCCGCATGAATGCTGTTGTGTAGCTGATTAGGGATACTATTATTATCCCAGACGGTGAAATTTATATTAATGCCATAATTGGCCAGTGCATCCACCAATTTATTGCCCTCCCTGTAAGTATGCATGATTCTGATGCTATTGAAGGTATGACTGATGCTTATGGATTCAGAGATAAAATCCTTAATACTCCAACTAGGAGATGAGGACTGATTAAGAAGTTTAATGATATTTAGGGAGTCCCCTTCAACAACAAGGTTCTGAATATTTTGAGCCCGTGCAACTCTCAAGCCCCAGAGAGCAGATAATGCTTCGGAAAAATGATTGGTTTGAATTCCCATTTTTCCAGCATATGCAGCAATCAAATTACCTTTGTGGTCCCGTATTGCTCCTCCTCCTGCTGCTGTCCCAGGGTTTCCTTTAGAGGCCCCATCAAAGTTCAGCTTGTACCAATTAGAATCAGGAGGATGCCATTTGATCGAAGATCTATCTATACTATTCCCAGGATTGCTCCAATTTCCAATCTGCCAATTGGATAAGATGTACTCTTCATTCTCAGGATAACTCTTGTTCTTGGGAGGTTTGAATCTGGCAATATCCTCTTTGATACCTTTAGAAATTTTGCCAATACTGAGTTTATAATTTTGTTTCTTATTTCTGAAAATGATATCATTTCTATCCTTCCAAATCCTCCAGATTAAATGTGGGATAGCCAATTTCCAGATCCTTTTGATAACACAATGCCTAAAGGGTGGGTTCCATTGATTCCATAGCTGATTAAGATCCTTCGGCAACACCCAGAGAGCTTCAAATTTAGAAAGGACAAAGTTCCAAATTCTATTGGCATAATCACAATGTATGAACAGGTGACTGATATCTTCATAGTCATTCCTACAAAGATGGCACCAATTAGGAATTATAAATCCTCTTCTCATCAAATTGTCAGTGGTGAGAATTCTACCTCTGATGGCCAGCCAAAGAAAGAAATTTATTTTGGGAGTTAATTCAGGCATCCAAATCTTGTTCCAATTAAAATCAGATTGATTACTATGAAAAAGATTGATATAACCAGATTTGACTGAGTACTTCCCATCATGGGAATTATTCCAAACCAGCTCATCCTTGGAATCCAGCTGACTTAAAGGAAAGAGATCTAAAAGATCCTGAAGGGAGGAAGTAATTTGTTTCAGATCAATTTTCTCCACAGTAAGTTTTTTCCAATTCTTGTTGGTGCCATTTCCTTCAATGTAGTCCTTGATTTTAGTACCATACTTGCTTATAAGGCTGTCCTTAGCCATCCCAAATCTGTCCATTAGATTACCACTAAACCAGTTATCCTCCCAGAAGTTTATCTCCCTGCCATCCCCCACTTTCCATTTGCTACCCTGCTTGATGAAGTTTCTGCTCTTGACCAAATTATTCCAAAATATGGAGCCATAGGGGAGGTGTTCATCATGCAGATAGGAGTAAACAGCTTGATGATTTAAGTATTTTGCTTTAATTAAATCAATCCAGGGTTGTTTCTCAGACAACATTCTCCAGCCCATCTTAGCAATGAGTGCCTCATTCATTTTCTCAATATTTTTTATGCCCAGCCCTCCCAAAGACTTCGGGGTGCAGACCTTATCCCAGGCCACTAAGTGAAATTTGAACTTCTCTTCCATGCCTTGCCATAAATTTTTTTTCTGAGTCCTCTCAATTTTCTCTCTGAAGGAAGATGGGATTTTGAAAAGTGACATGATATAGATGGGCAGACTTTGGAGAGTACTTTTAATGAGTAGGCACTTACCAGCACTAGAAAGAGTGGCACCTTTCCAACCAGCCATTTTTTTCTGAAATCTCACCAATAATTCATCCCACACCTTGTGAGAGACTTTCTTAGTGCCGAGAGGGAGGCCTAAGTACGTGGCTGGAAGTGCACTTATTTGACAGCCCAGAATTTTAGCAATTTTGAGTTGTCTTTCCACAGGGGTGTTGAAAAAGAATATGGTGCTTTTATCATAATTAATCTCTTGCCCAGAAGCAGATTCATAGAGTTGTAATAGAGCCTTAATAGCCTTAGCTTCCACAACTGAAGCCAGAAGAAGAAGGATAGTGTCGTCCGCAAACTGTTGATGGGAAACAACTTGGCTGATGGAAGTGGGTTTAGATCCATTTAAAAGGCCGTCTTCAACCGCTTTGCCAATTGTTCTACTAAGGCTGTCAGCTAAAAGAATGAAGAGTAAGGGGGAGATGGGGTCTCCTTGTCTTAGACCTCTGCTGCTGGTGAAAAAACCCACAGGCTCCCCATTAACAACCACCGAGAACCTGGCTGTAGATATACAAGACTTAATAATTCTTCTAAATTTTTCCGTGAACCCAAATTTAGTTAAAACTTTGTCAAGGAAGACCCAAGATACCTTGTCAAAAGCTTTATTCATATCAAGCTTAAGGACCATATTTTCCTTTTTATTATTTTCCATGGAATGTATAGTCTCGTGAACCATAATCACTCCGTCTTGTATTATCCTGCCTTTAATAAAGCCACTCTGCTGCCTTGAGATGAGATCATTCATTATGAGCTGTAGTCTAGTAGTAATGATTTTGGTAAAGATTCTAAAAATGGCATTAACAAGACTGATAGGTCTGAAGTCCTTGAAATCTTTTGCATCCATTTTTTTAGGTGCCAGCACAATGTGAGTGTTATTGAGCTCTTTTAGAAGATTTCCCGTTCTATAGAATTCATTCACCGCTTTGAGAAGATCCTCCGAGTAGATTTCCCAGAACTTCTGAAAAAAATTAATAGAGAACCCATCCGGTCCAGGAGCCTTATCCCCTCAAGAGAAAAAACAGCCTTTTGCAGTTCTTCAAGCGTGACAGCTTTAGTGATGTCTCTGAATTTCTGGTCCTCGATATTATTCTGAGGGATGGCCTCCAACATAAAGGAAATAGCTTCAGAGTTGCTGACATTTCTCTCTTCAAGAAGATTTTTGTAGAAGTCAAGCGCTTCTTTCTTAATGTTGTTGGGATCTTTTATGATACTCCCGTTGTTTTTAGAAACCTCTAAGATCCTGTTACAGGCTCTGTGTTTCAAAGTAGTCATGTGAAAGAACTTCGTGTTCCTGTCTCCCTCTTTAAGCCAGATAGCTCTAGATTTAAGGCGCCATAAAGATTCTTCTCTACTGCAGATCGTATGCAACTCAGATAGAATATTCTTCTCATTTACTTCATCTTCAACCGATCTCCCCAAAGTATCCATTTTTAACTCCAGATCCTGAAGCTTCTGTTTTAACTCTTTCTTTTTTTCAAATACATTTCCAAAAACGCTTTTATTCCAGATTTTGACTTGCTTTTTGACATTTTTGAGTTTTTGAATCAATCTAAATTGAGCAGTGCCTTCACCATTCCATTCCCACCATTCTTTTATCTTATCATAGATATTGTCATGCTCCATCCACATCTTTTCAAATTTGAATGAGCTTCTTGCGGGTTTAGTCCAATTGAGAAAGTTTAGAGCAATCGGATTATGATCCGATCCAATTCTGGGTAGGGAAGAGAGATGGAAGTCTTGACTGAGAATCCAGCTTGCTGAGATTAGAGCCCTATCCAATCTCACCTGAATGAACTCCTTTCCCAACCTTCTATTATTCCAAGTATACTTATTACCATGTAGATCCACATCTAAGAGGTTTTGTTCAGCAATAAAATCAGCAAAATCCTCCATTCCATTAGAGAAGGTGGAGGTACCTCCAAACTTCTCACTTGGGTTTAGTGGGGAGTTGAAATCCCCCATAATAAGCCAGTTAGCAGAGCAATGTTGGTTTCTAAAGATTTTAAGATCAGCCCAAAGTTTTCTTCTACCACTAGCAGAGTTAGGGGCATAAATGTTAGACAAGATCCATTCACTCTTATTCTCAATAGTGACAAATTTGATTGCAAGATGATTAATATTATCATTAAGAATCATACCAAGACAATGCCTTCGTCCCAAAGAGTAGCCACCACTCCTTGTAATTAATCTTGTAGTTGTATACACTTTTATGCTACATCTCCACTCCTTCTATTCATATAGTAGTGATATACACTTTAGGCTACATCATCACTCTTTCGATAATATTGTCATGATATATGATTCAGCTATAGGGTCGCACAACATCAACACACACATAGACATTCATTACATCATGTTAGACAAAACTCACTATTTGACCATTTCTTGATAATGCACTCTCATTTACAGTTCATTCTTGACTACGAGGGTAAAACCAAATAACCCCACTCCATACATTTCCATTCACTCGGGTGGCACATGGCTCCTATCATCCATCTTGCATTCCATTCTATCCATCTATAGCATATTTCATATCTTTGTTTCTATTACTCTTGCTTAAATTTTCTTTTATATGGAAGCTTATCTACAAATGCTAATTAGATCTATTGTATGCCATTTATGTATACAATCCACACATGTGTGTTCACATCTTTTTCTAGTTGTGATCAAAGATACATGCCTCTTACATGTGGCACGATGATCACCTTATACCCATCCTACATTGGTCACTACGAGCATCCACATTCGTCTCTCAAAGGTGTTATTGTTTCATTTTGTATTTAGTACTCTATATTAAAGGGTTCTACATGCTTTTCACATACTTATTATATTTCTAACATGCTAATGTGTGCTTTATACACAACATTTATTCTATAGGATTATTTTATTCCATGGCCATCTATTGTTTGTAGTTGCTTCTTTGTTTGGTATTGTATGCATTCTTTATCCTATGTTTGGTGTGTACACTTGTTTGTTATATGTGGCCATGATGACCTTACATGTTGTGCAACATCGTGAGTGATGTCCCATGTTTACAAAGAACTTGGTGTGGCTTAACTTGTCTTCTTGGGGTTTATACTACTATATTGCTTAGTATCTTATACATTTCTTGTGTAGATTACACATTGTCTTATACATGCATACTTGTTCATACTAATAAATTTTTAATCTAGCCTTTTTTTTTTGCATGCCTAAATTTTTAACAAGCACTTTCCTTTGCTCCTGCAGGTAGAATTACAAATTTCATGTGATTGGTCCTCTTTTGATGTTGTATTCTCCTATTAGCAACATCACACATGCCCCAAAAAAAGAGGGGCACATAATTTGGGGTTTACATACTATACAAAGTTCTATACCAATATAGTTACGTAAGTTTTCCACCCTTTGCATTGTGGGTATAGTACAATTTAGTTTTTCACCTTTGACATTATGGGTTCAATTCAGTTTAATTTCCACCCTTAGCATTGTGGGCTATACAACAAGTGGGTTAAGACCAGTCTATGAACCATGTACAAAACATATTTTATAGGAAATGGTGTCCTTATCATTCTAGGGAGTAGTTAGAGGCTTGGAGGTTACAAAGGTGTACTTCCCTACACTACTTCAGCCAATGGCGTTCGATCACCCAAATACATAGATCATATAAATATCAATTCATAAATATTCAGGGAATAATTTACATGTTCGAGAATAATGTAACTTTCTCCTACACTTCTTAATTCTATGGCGTTAGATCATCCAAAAATCTAGGATACGATATCCTCTTTGTAGATAATTTCTCTAATCGTAGATCGTGTAAGCATTTTCTTTCATAGTTTTCATACTTTCATTTTATTATTTTCATTACATATACAAGCATCTTTATTATGCATTTTTGACATATATACATGTGTATTTGACTACTTGATCGTATTCTCTTTGCAGGTCCGATCGTATGAGAATAAGCAATCAACAACAACCACAACAATGGCGTAAACAATAACAACATTTTGTGAAAGCATAAACACCATACTAACCATGTTGAAATATTACACACATCAGAATAGAACTCATGTGTTTCCACCCTAGGTTCACTCGATAACTTTTTTTTGCACTTTTACATCTTTAGTTTCCATGCTCCTGTTTTGCATTCCACTCTTTCTCTAGTCTTTCAAAGACATTTTCTATACAATATTCATGGACATTGAGTACGCATTGGTATCTAATTTATTTTACCGAGATTTCATCTCACCAACATAAAGTGGGGGAAACTTTAAACAAAAAATCATGCACTTTAGACATTATTTAGTCCCGGTCTTGTACTACTATTCATATGGTTTTTTAGTGAAAAATTTACTAATTAACCCCTATCTTTTAGTCATTTTACTTTTCTTTTTGTCGTCATTTCCGATCTTCAACACATACTTTCCCACCGTATTTTTGTCTTTTCCCACAATTTTATCCTTGACTAGGGCACCCGGTGCTAGTCTTGGGGTCTTTGATGGTTCCCTAGGCGCAGCTTGGGGAACACCGATCCTTTTCCTACTTTACCACCACTTTTTGGGAACTTTCTAGACATTTGTACACATTATCTTTCTTTTGGTCTATCGTTTTAGGGTTAATTAAAAAATTAGAAAAAGAGAAAATATAAATATAAAGTTATGTGACCTTAATGAGGCACCTACCAAAGAGTCACTACTATCATCCACCTACAAACTTGTATCCATCTAGCTCACACACAAGCACAAGGTTTGTTTGTCTGCATCACACAAGCATTAGAAGGAAGTTTATTCTATTCCATCCAACATTTTATACACATAGTTATTGATCGCTACTTTCACAAAGTGTGGCTTGAACAAGAGCACCTAGGGAATGATTTCACAAACTTTCACATAAAACAACATCAAGTTTGAGATGTAGTGGAACTCTCAATTAGTAATTCCACCATTCTAGTAGCTGAGGACAATCTAACCACTTCATATGAATTTTTACTTTTTAGGGTTTCATATTTGTTTTGGGGTTTTATAGGTTTCCTCTTCATCATTGACTACCAAAGTGACATACAACCGAGTATAGAGAAGTTAGTGTGATAGAAAAAGAGGGCTTCATATCATCTAGTGACCCTATAAGTTTGGTTTTTAGAACTCCCGCATAGACCAGGGGAACCCATAATGCAGACTAGGGAACCCAAAGGCACCCATATGCTTCTCCCAGGCACCCTAGGCTAGCCAAACAGCTTCAAATCTAGTCTTTTTAGGACCTTTGCATGCTTGTTTCTACTTCTATAATATTCGACCTACTTTATGGCATAATCCAAATCACCCTATGAATCATCTAATCTCCTTCCAACCCTTGTTTTCATATTAGGTTTCTATTTTCATTGTCTAGTTTTTAGGTCACTTTCTATATATTTTAGTGTTATTTGTAATTATATTAATCGCCACATAATCCACATTTTTCAGCTTAATCGGCCTTATTATAACAGATCCCTTAACAGTTAGGTAAGAACCATGAGAACATGAGTGCGTCATCAAGGAGTGAGGTGAGAATTATCACTTATCAAATATTAAGTGAGGATGGACAGGTGGAAACATGTGAAGTGGAAGTAGAATGAGTGTATGAGACAAAATTAATTCTTGATTAGATGGTGCCAATGATGGGAGATGTAATGGTGGGAAGTATGGATGACAATGGTGAATGATTTTGGTGGAGGTTGTGCATAAATAATAACCTTAGGTAGTGGAAGAATAAATACCTTAGAAGTAGGAGAAGGAGATAAGAAAAAGGAAGCGATTATCACACTCATAGGGAATTGGAAAACATACCATTCATGAGAGCAAGAATAAAAA
Source organism: Taxus wallichiana var. yunnanensis (assembly GCA_018340775.1). Classification (NCBI taxonomy): domain Eukaryota; kingdom Viridiplantae; phylum Streptophyta; class Pinopsida; order Cupressales; family Taxaceae; genus Taxus; species Taxus wallichiana. The sequence goes on along the minus strand of CM031233.1, from coordinate 246,464,852 downwards.
ACAATGACACCCTTGTCATCTAATTGTTGTAATTTTTCATGAAGAGCACAAAATTCTTTGTCATCATTTCCAATTATGCAATGATAATTATGATAAGGAAGATCATGTTGGAGATGTAAGAAATGTTGAGGATGATTTTGATTAGAAGGAAAGAGAATTAAATACTTATCAAGAAAAGAATGCAGCACATCGTGAAGCCTACTAGAATGCAAGAAATGTAATGTCTCTCAAGTAGGATATGGTGAAGACTTAGGTAGAGAATGACGTGGTAACAGAGATTGATGACGCTTATGCGCAAAGAGGCGATGGAATATAATTATGAAGTGGAGGAGATGGATACCTTGGAGGAAACCTAACAGATGAAAGAGGTTAAGAAGTAGAAGATGATGCAATAGTAGTAGAAATAGGAGGATCTATAGCATGTGTAGAAATTAAATCTTATTCTATATCAACGAACTTTTAGTATAAGAGTTTTAATGATTCTTATGTGTCATATTCTAAGCATTAATTTAAAGTAGGAATCAAGCCATGACTAAAGATAAATTGATTTTCTAAATCAATTGGTTGAAACACTAGTTGATGTATGAAATATTTTAATAGTAGAATGTAATCAAGAATGGGTTCTTTCTTTCCTTGATGAAATCTAGGAAAGTGATCATGTGTGACTCTAGGACCATTGTTAAGCATGAAGTGTCTAATAAAATCATATTCCATGTCATAATATGTACTAATAGATCCAAAAGGTAGATGAGTGTACCATTGAAGAGCTTCACCAACTAGACTATGATAAATCTCTTTAAGAAATAATCTCTCATTTAAATAGGATGGTATAGATAAATGATAATACTTTAGATGTAGATATGGATTTCCCATGCTATCGAAGAATGAAAATGTTTGCATAATGAAATCCTTAAGAAATGTTGAATTATAAATTTTCTTTGGAATGGGATTTCCATGAAGAGAATTATTATGAATAATCACATAATAGGATTTAATTTCAAGAATGAGAGATTGTACCTAAGATTTCAATTTTCCAACAACATACATGAGTGAAAAAATATCATATTAAGTAATCGTATGAGATGTATGAGGCACAAAGTGAGAGGTTGCAATTTTCCATTATGAGTGATCATGGGCACATAAGAAGAAGAACTGTAGGAGGAAGATGTAATAGGAACACTAGATGTAGGTGTAAAATAAGTAAGAGGCGGGGATGAACATGGAACATCAAGAGGAACATCAAAATGAATGATATTCGAAGAAGGAAGAGAAGGAGGAATGATAAGAGGACCATAAGAAGAAATATCGATAAAACATGATGAGTAATATTGGAACAAAATCAGCATGGGAATCAAGCTTGACAACAAGCTCATCATGGGAAACATCATCATCGAAGGTGACTCTATGAATATCATCAACATTCTCAATAATTCCTTAACTCCTAGTTGGACCATCAGGGATTTTATTAATGAAGCTCACAACTTATGCAATGGTCTAAATATTATTTTCAAGCATGTGTATAGAGAGGGAAACAAATCTACGGATTTTCTTGCTAATATGGGAGTTAGTAGCAATGATTACATAGAGTGGCATGATATCAATGACACTCCTACCGAAGTCCAAAACATCATTTCAAATGAAGCGAGCTCACCCATTAGTACACCCCACTCAATGGTGCAAACATGTGTGTAATCCCAAGGCTAGATTGCATTGGCATTTCTGGGCATGCCCAAATTTACTCTTCCAGGCCCTCGAAAATTGGTCACACTAAGTATTTCAGGGGAAAGAAGTGGATTTTATCTTTGCCTTGCACATACTTACAGTTGCCAAAGGGTTGTTAGGAAGCTTACCACTCATAATTCTCATTTTAATCTGGAAAATTCTCAGAGGGTTTTAGAATGGGTGGTGCCCCTTGCCATGTGGAACCTAAATTTGATCCCCAATGGTAGGAACAAGTTGAGTTGTGGGAGACCATCAATATGGAGGGCTTCACCAATTTTATCCAACACATAAAAGGGCATGACCAATATATCTCCATACAATTCATGGTGAATTGGAAAGACCATAATGTCTCCTTTAGAGATAAGATATTTCAAATTACTGAGGAATTCATTTATTTTATTATTGGTCTTAGCATGGAAGGGAATAAATTTTTTAAGAAAAAAATGGACAAGGAAGTAGAAGAAAAGTTGTTCTTGGATGATGGAGAAATGCTCGACATCAAGAAGGAGGGCATCCTAGTTTCCTCTATCCCATAGCCATATGATGAGGTGACAAGGATGATGGTATGCTATGTCACTCTAGAAGGGAGGTTCTCCACCATTCCATAGTACCATCTTGTTCTGCTCAACCACTTTAGATGCGAGGTGAAGGTAAGCCTCTCATATTACATTCTGAAATCAATGGAAAAGTCAATCCTAGAAGTTCAGGGCCATAAGAGGACTATCCCCCTCCACCAAGGTGTCATATATCTCATTAGTCAATACTTTTCTAGTGTTTTATCAATGACCCATGCCCTGCTATGATTTCTCCCCTCCCCAAGAAAACTCATATCTGTTCTAAAAATCCTATGTATAGAGACCCTGTCTCTAAACCACCCCCTAAACAGGTTCTCCATATCACCAGCAAAGGTAAGGAAGAGAAGGGATCTGGTTCGAAGGACGTAGAAATTTGTGTTGATGATATCCATGTCTCTTCTTTCCCTAATATTGATGTTGGCACCAATTTAGAGAATAAATTTAACATGCAAGCTAGTGTGGTTAAAACCCTTGAAGAAAATGTGGATTTTATGCTCAAATCTACTATCAAAGAGACAACCTCGGATCCCAATGTAGGCCTCAAAGATGAAATTTATACCTTGGAAACCAAGTTTAAGGCTCTGAGGTCAAATACAACAACTGTTTAACTATGCACATTGGCACAACGGACCTTATGTAAGTACACATCTGGAAAATATGCAACTCTAGTGGCATCCCATACACATCTTGGAAGAACAAAAATATCAAAAGGAAATTAAAAGCTTCTAACTGGTACCTGACCACCACCATTGCATTGAAATTATAAAATGCATTCAGGTGGTTGTCAAATTTTTAAGCAAGTCTATTGAATAATGTTTTCGGTTCCCTATTTTCGATGTTGTAGTTTTTTGTGTTGTTGTATAGTTGTTGTTCTGCTATCAATATGTTGTTACTAGGATATTTGTAGAAAGTTTGCCTTGTAGACACCTATAATTAAGCTTGAGAAATTTAAATACTCAAATTGTGCTAATTATCTCCTTTCCCACAAATTGATGACATATTGTCAATAGCGCTCATCTTCTCTTCCATTGTTGTTAATTGATTACATTACTGCTAATTAATTAAGTCACCTATCCAACACATACCCTAATTAATGACCCTTCGTTAATCAACACCTTCTATCTAGTCTAATTAATTATTATTAATTAATTAGCCTCCCTTCTCATTAAATCAATAAATCACTATTTAATTGGTTTAATTCCCTCCTAATGGTCCAAATCATACTAAAATCCATCTAAAATCTTATAAAATCTTACACATGTATTAATTAATCATCTTGATTAATTAATACACCCCCTTTATCCACATGAGCCACTAAAGGACAAACTAAACCCTCCTAAAGTTAACTCAACCCCATCTAAACCCCCCTTATCCATAACTAACTCTACATCTCCATTAGTCCCACATTCATGAGGATGTGTTGAATCCTTTATCCTTTGGGCTATATAAACAACCCTCCCTCTACTTCTACACCTACACCTAAATCTCTCAAGAGACAAAAGAAAGCACATAGTTTCATACTAATAGCCTTTTGTCATTCTTGAGCCCTCCATCCTCCATTCTTGAAGAGCTAAGCCTCACACCCAAGCATCCATTGAAGGATCAAAGCAAGCAAATATAATTTGATTGCCATTGAACTACTTAGGTTCATTTTAATGTTAAATTAGGCAATTAAGGAGAATAGAGTTCATTAATTTACATTATGTTTTGATCATTTCAAAGTTATAATGTTGAGGGTAGGACTTGCTTATTTCTTCATCATGATGGTGCACATTTCTCATTTCTAGCTAGGTTAGGAAGCTATTTCTAGGTGGTAGTTTCTTGCTTTAAATTTAGCTAAATTGTAGAAATACTTGTACACATTTGGCACGCCCGGTGGGACCCTTAGTCCCATGGCATTTTAGTTTAAGTTTCATTATTTTGGCTAACTTTTGATATACACATGTAGAAATTAATGTCCATTTTATTGGAATTTTTTCTCATTTGATATGTGTAACCTCATGTTCATAGCCATAATTTTAATGGGTTATTGCCATTCTTAAGCTAACTTGTCAAAAATTGAGATATTGTGAGTTTTCTTGTGTTTTTGTCGTATTTTGGTTCCAGGTTTGGTGTAGGCACATTTTTAGGGGCGCAAGCATGGTTTTTGTGGCACAAGCATGGTTTTCGTGGCACACACATCTCTCTGGTGGCGCAAATGCACTGGTAAAACCTGTTACTCTATTTTCAAACCTCTGGCACATGCACGCTAACCCTAGTGCACACACCCTAACCAACGCATAGGTGCACTAACCTGTGCGTAGATGTCATTTTGTATTGTACCTTCACTACATTCTGAAACCTTTCAAATCGGTGCATGCGTCCTAATAAGAGTGCACATGTTTTTTTAGTGATGTAGACACATTTTTCTCGTAACACGCTTGTTCTGTTTGTCAATCTGTCTTTTTTTTCTCGGGAGTGGCACATACGTTGTTTTTGTGGCGCACACACCTCTTTGGTGGTGCAGTGCTTGGTAAATAAAAATCTACAGAGTGGTGCAGGCACTATTTTAGTGGTTTATACGCTGTTTTTGTGGCGCACATGCCTCTCTAGTGGCACATGTGCGCTTGTAAGTCAAAAATTTGCAGAGTGGTGCATGCACTATTTTTCATGGTGCACTTGTGAGCTAAAACAATGTTCGGTGGTGCATATGCCCTAACCCATGCATAGGCACTGAAAAAGGGGCACATGTGTCCTTTTGCATTTTTAAAATTAAGGTGTTGATGTGCTAACATTCTTACAGGTTTATCTAATCATATATTTGTCTTTGCAGTTGTTTTTACATGTTTGTATTTGATTAGGTAATATTTTGCGTTGTTTACTTATAGGAATAAGATCATGTATGCTCTTCCCTCGTGTCCCTTGGGGTGATCTTGGGAATCAGAAATGATTCTTAAGTCCTTTTGATGCTTTGAGGTTGTTAGGAATATTTGAGTTGGAATTGGTTAATTTGGCATAGTTGAAATAAAGTGTTTTTCCATTTGGTATCTTTTTGGATTTTTGAAGACATCACGTATGCTCTTCTCTTGCATCCTTGGATGATCTGGAGAATCAGAAATGATGCCTTCTCTTTTGATGGAAAATTACTAAAAATCGTCATACAGGACCAAAATGCCATTGCTTGCCAAAGAACGGAGGAATCAAAACAAAAGTCAAAAACTAATAATACGGTTGTTATATTGGTTACCAAATGATGTTCAAGCAAAACACATCTAATTAAAAAGATAAAATGAACAACATATTCAAAACACTATATTACATGTGTTTGAAAAGGGTACATCCCTCTACTCAATCGGATCCTAACCCCTTTGGCATAATGACTCAAGCTACAACAATGGGGGTGGTTCTAGGAACCCCAAAGTAGTCCACACGAAGAGGGAATCTTGTGGATGAAATGGGAAGTGCTCCACACTACCTTTCTAACTAGTAATTACTTTATGAGATAGAGTTACAAGTTGTTCCTACGTGACCCTTTTAAGTACACAATTGGATGCATCTCATGCCCACTGTTGAAGGTGGAAAATTCGCGATACCTCCAAGATAGTCTGGGACTATTTGGGTAAATCATTCCACTCATGGATAATTTTGTAACACCTAGGATGAGATAACCACCTAGGAAGATATACTTTGGCCAGGAGCCCACTTTGACCATTCTAAAACAGTCTTGAGTTGTGAACGATATTTTCATTGTGAAACGTATGACGTGTTACTTTTGTTTAGTTTTTGCTTGCCTTAGGGTGAGGCGAAACTCTACCAAAGTGAAGCCAACATTTTTTCATTCTTTGTTTGATCTACTTCCTTCACATTCTTTCGACACTTTGTTGATAAGAAGAAGGGTGACTACCTTTGTGTTACCAATCGATGTTTCTATCACTTTTTTGTCCGTTTACACCCATCCATGTTTGCAGCTAGGTAAGTTAAATGTCCGAAGTGTGTGAATGCATATTCACGTCATTGGTGACCATTGTGATCTTGATACCCATGTCAAGATTGTCATTGTAGTTAGGCATGGTACATCACCGTGGACTTCCTTTGAAGAGTTGGCTTGTTTGTATCATATCACTACAATATAGATATTGACGTCTTGTTTCTTGTAAACTCGACATAAATATCTATATTGTAAGGTTATGCTACACACATTTTTAACTATTACTAGCTATACTTTGATATTTTTAGTTTGGTTCTATTATTACCTCAATTTTGAAGAGTGCTAGGTGTTACCATTTCCGTGTTATATAAATAACACCTTGATATCAATACTTCACTTTCTCACAAGGTGGGTTAACATATCTTGGTGATATTGTTGTGTCATTCACAAATTGTAATTGGAAATTTTTGAGATATAGGTCTTAATCGAGTTTGAGCTCACTCATCATATATCTTGATTGGGAGGTCACATAGAATTCTTGTATTAACTTATGTTTTGTTCATTCCCTTGAAATTGGCATAAGTGAAAACATCTTGTTAATCATCTTACGACGTGAAACTACTTTTTGAAATGTAGTCTAGGATGTACTTCATTTAAACAAGTTTTGATACCAAACGCTTGTGTCACTGGTAATTTATCACTCTATCACATTGGTATTCTCACATTGTTGACTTATTCATACTCTTAACAAATACATCTTGCATCTCACTTAGGGGTGGTCACTAAGCTTTGAACACATTTACAACTTACCCTAGTGAAACTATCACGAAAAAATGGCTCCTAAAACATGTCTAGGATTATTGAAATAGACATGTGAGGAACAACAAGTGCAAGCTTGGTAAACCTCTAATAGACAAGGGTAAAACCCCTTCATTGGGCATGATCTAGGACCTATGTTTTCGTAGAAAAAGAAACTAAATAAATAGTCGATCATAGTGGAAATGAATTACAATCCCCACACGTAGAACTCGACTTTGACCCAACTTTACCAGATGAGTTTCTTCTCAGAAACAAATATAGAGTGTTGGAATGGGTTAAAGAACTAGAAGCCAAATTTCCCACCGAGAATGAAACAATACTACCTCGTAAATGATGCTACTAAGGAAGAACATCCCCTTATCAATATGGAAGATATTTTAACACACGAATATGCTTGAACTTCTTACGAAGGGAATGATAAAGTGGTGGGGCATAGAAAACCCTTTATCAAAGTGCCATGAAGAAACAAGATAGAACATGAGATGGAGGAAGAACCTCCAAAATATGAGGAAGAGGAACCTTTAGAAGAAGAAGCCATAATCCAACAACAAATCAATAACCTAGGCCAAAAACTAGCTTTGCTTACCTCTCATGTACAAAAGGATGCAAATAGGAATGTTCAAAATTTGATGCCTAAGGTTAAGATCAATGAACTCTATTGAGAAAACCAAGGAGAAGAATGAGAACTAGAGAAAACTTGCTTGCACAAGAAGTGCAGTCTATGAAAGTGATGCTCACAAGCTTATAAGAGAGCAATATAGGGAGCATTAGGAAATATCAATATGAAGAATTATGCCCCTATCCTTTTGACAAGACAATGACCCTTCAACCCTTTCCAAAGAAATTTGATATGCCAAAGTTTGACAAATATAAAGGGAAAGGAGATCCACGGGATCATGTTAAATATTTCTACTTGGCATATCAAGAGGTGTCTTATAGTGATAATTACCTTATCAGACTTTTTCCCAAAAGTCTTGAAGGTCAAGCCTTAGATTGGTTTACACGCTTACCACAAGGATCAATTTTCACCTAGCCAAAATTGGTAGAAAGGTTCGTGCGTCACTTCTCGTATAACATAGAGAGTGATGTCACCATGGTAGACTTATGTGGTACCAAACAACACCCTAATGAGACTTTCACTAGCTTCCTCCAATGGTGGAGAGGGATAGCTATTCGCTTCCCTTGCACTTTCCTTGAAAAACAACTAGTTTGTATTTTCATTCCCAATCTCAACCGGATATAGCTTTCCACCTCCAAATGCATTGTGTTCATACTTTTGAGGAGGTTATCGAGAAAGGGATTAAGATATAAAAATATCTCATTGTAAAAGGCACCCTCAAAACCCAATATAGAGACAACCAAAATGTCAAACCCACGGAAAAACCAAAGATCTTTAACAAAAACAAAAATGTGGTGGGAGACGGAATAACGATTCCAAATGTGTTCAAATGGTCCAAACTGGTCAACCTTTTAAACTAACCAAGGGCCCAATTCAACCACCACCAAAGCGAAGAACATTCACCTCTCTCAATGAACCTTTTTCAGTCATACTAAAATAATTGGATGCGGCCCACATGATGACCTATCCTACAATGCAACCATTTGATGACAACACTCCAAAACCTTCATGGTACAAGGAGCATGAATATTACGAAATGCATCGCGTCAAAGGACATAAGATAAACAAATGTCTACAACTTCATCATTATATTCAGGACCTCATTGACAATGGGGAGATAGAGGTGGATAACCCAGGAAAAACAAAAACACCTAACGAGAAAATGGGGATATATAAAGAACCATTCCCCAAGCATGATAAGTCGAAAAAGTCAAAGCCGGATCGGGGAGAGTCATCCCAAACTTATAAAGCCGTGAATTACTTATACACCAAAAGAGACAACAATCATTATGATTCACTTATTGGATGTATTCACTCTCCTGTTGACCATGTCAATACCATCCGAATCAAGGGAAAGGACTATGTTGTGATAACAAGGCGTGCCCACCTCGTGATTCTAGAACCCTCTCTATCGACCCAAAATCGTAAATATAACCTTTTAGAACAACTTGAAAATACATTTGCTAAGATTTTGATCTTAGATCTTCTCAAGATATCCAATGTGCATAAACACATTCTATACCAAACTCTTCGGTGGTCGACTCGCCTTTAGAAGTCGATCGTAGACACCTATAAGCCGTGGGTGGCAAACATCGCACCAAGTGAACATCTCACTTTCAACCATAGGGAGATCCCTACTAAGAATCCAACACATAATCTTCCCTTATACATTGAGGTAGTTGTCACCCTGCAGGAAGATCAAATGGGTGCTTGTGGATAACGGATCTAGGTTGAACATTTGCACACTCAAGTTGGTTAAATAGTTAGGACATACAGAGGAAGATATTGAGTCCCATATTATCACTATCACCGCATATGACAACGTAGAAAGGGAGTCAGTAGGCACCATCACGCTGCCCATGGAGGTGGGTCCCACTTTCCATCAGACAAAGTTTCATGTCCTAGACTTGGAACTTCCATATAACATGCTTCTAGGCTGACCATGGATTCATGCCATGCAGGTCGTGCCATCAACATTTCATCAATGCATTAAGTTGAAGCATGAGGGACATACGATTACAATACAAGGAGATTCAGAGCCCTTTTCTCATTATAGAGCTCTCAATAGCTTTGCACGAAAGGGTACATATGCATGTCCCTCCGCAGATATAGCTGTCCCTCTTCAGTCTGAGGCCATGGAATCCTGGGTGGATTCAGATTCTCTTAGTTCTTGTGCTCATGGGGCATCTACTTATAAATCTCCATTTGATTCATGGGAGATGAAAATACTTGAATATGGCTACGGGAAGTATAATGTACAAGAAGCACTCTTTGTTTGAGACATCTCATTATCGTCCAAGACTAGAGGTCAACCCAACTACCACTATAGAAGACCTAGAGAGGAGAACACTATTGGGTCATTCTTACCTAGAGACTTGTTAGCTAAGGAAAAATTGCTTGATCCACCTACAACTTAGGTCCAAGAGGATACTCACCATCCCGTTATCGAACCCTGAATATGAAAAATCTAGTAAAATGATGTACTCCATGGGCTACAAAGGCCTAGGAAGTGGGAGAAACAAACAAGGACAAAGAGAACAATACCTCTTCCGTATTTCAAAATAGAAAGATACAGATTGGGATTCTCCCTTATGAAGCACACCCCAACGATCAAGATGCTACTTTCTCTAGAGCATGAGGATATCTCTGACTATCTAGATAGTGATACATATTCACATTGTAGCCAATATGAGGATCTGGCCTCCACAAACCTTTTCATAAACAACACTGTCTTAACCATAACCCCCACGGAACCAACCCTTGACCTTGTATACCCTTCCCTTGTTGAATGGGACCAACAACATCACATGCCGCTAGATTTATTTGAGAATGACAAAGCTATCACAGAGTTCATGGGCATAAGAGATACAATTCCCATTGGATATCATAAGAAAGGTTTCTTTATCAACTTAGATACCTGCGCCTACTTCGGTGTGGAGGCTGAACTTCATGGTCAACAAAAATTAAAGAAAAGCGAGGGCAAAAGTTCTAAAGTAAAGCCTCGGAAAAATCAAAGTCCAAGTCACACAGTGAAAACCTCTTTGAGGCACTGGCTAACAAACAAATAAGAAAATCAAAGGATGAACAAAGTGACCACGATAAGGATGAAAATTTCGTGGAGACATCCTTGGATGAAGATCTCAACCTACCTCATAATCCCACGTGTATGGAGGACTTATCAAAATTACTAGTCGAATAAACCACTGATGTCAATATTGGTACATAAGAGGATCCCAAGATAGTAAAATTGGGAGCATCACTATTGGCTAGAGAACAAAAGACATTCACTATGCTGCTGCAAGAGTTTATTGATGTGTTCGCATGGTCTTACAAAGACATGCCCGACTTAGATCTGAATTTGGTCATGCACAACCTAGTCATGCACGTAGACGCTAAGCCTATCAAATAGAAGCTTTGAAAGATGCACCCAAGAGTGGCCCTGTTGGTTAAAGAAGATTTGGAAAGATTTCTTGTAGCAGGATTCATCAAACCAATTGATTATTTTGAATGGATATCAAACATTGTTCTTGTCTAGAAAAAACCTATCGGTATCCAAATCTACATAGATTTTAGGGACATCAATAAATATTTCCCTAAAGATTATTTTCCACTGCCAAATATTGATATGATTGTTGAATCAAAGGTAGGGTACAAGATGCTATCACTCATGGATGGATTTTTAGGATATAATCAAATCAAGATCACTAAAGAAGACCAACACAAAACAAATTTTACGACTCCTTGGGGCACCTTTTGCTATCAAGTGATGCCATTTGGTCTTAAGAATGCAGGCATTACTTATCACCGTGCCATGACAATAATTTTTCATGATATGATTCATGATATCATGGAGGACTATATAGATGATATCTTGGGAAAGTCCAAAACAAGGGAGGATCACCCTGTCATTTTGCGGCGTATCGTTGAATGCCTGCGTGAATACAAATTCAAGCTGAATCCAAAGAAGTGTGTCTTCGGTGTGCTATTAGGAAAACTTTTAGGCTTCATTGTATCAAGATGAGGTATTGAGGTAGACCCTACTAAAGTCTCTGCTATTACTGAAATGCCTCCACCTAAGAATATCAAGCAACTGCATAGTTTACAGGGGAAAATTCAAGCCATTCACCGCTTCATCTCCCAGCTTGCAGATAAATGTCACTCATTCACCCACTTGCTTAAAAAGGACATCAATTTCATCCGGGACATGAGCAATAGAAATCCTTTGCTTTTCTTAAATAATACTTGGCTAATCTGTAACACCTAACAGCGGTTGTTACTTTCTCCTGAGCATTCAAGTGTTGATATATGATTTCTCCTATATTAGGACATGTTCCTTTGGTTTAGGGAAGTCATGCTTGATATGGATTATATCCTTTCTGCTCTTAAGATCTTGACTGAACCGGAATGTGCTTGGACTCTTTTGTTTCTTTCATTCTGACACTTGAGTTCAATTTGATTTCTAGAAGATTGTGGATTTATCCACCTTTATGACTCAGCCTTGGATCAGTTGCATTGATCCAAGGAATGTTTTAAGTTTATTCAGGATGAACAAATTGTATTGACTTTTTGAAGAGTTACAAAGTCTGATTGAGCTTTGAATGATCAAATCCCAAAGGTTAACTCTAGCTAATCATGGTAAATAGAATCTTGTTCCAGATATCATAACATCAGGAAAGACCTGGACCTTAAGCTAGGTAAGATGTGTATGTTTTATATCTAAAGCTTAAATTATTTGATGCCAAACGGAATATGATACAGGAATGTTTTATCCTGTTTTGAACTCAAATACTGATTAGTCCTATTTAGGGGACCTGGACTAGAATCAATAAGGTTAATAGTTTTAACCTAAACTATAACCTAATGTTACAAGATTAATTAATCTAACCTAGTCCTAAAGCTTTGAGCTTAATACTCCTAAGGGTTAACTAAACCTAGCACTAAGGAGGGTGACTAATGTTATATCCTATGGAAATGAGACTAATGTCATATCCTATGATCTAACCTAAGTCACTAACCTATCCTAACTAATGCTAAAAAGGGGGACCTAAGGAGTTTCATGAGTCATGGGTGGTGGTTTCCAAGGCATTTAAGAAGGGATAAGGATGAAGGACAGGGAGTGCTGCCAAGTTTAGCGGTGGGTAAAATTGCTAATAAAGTCTTACGTGGCAATATCTCTAAGGATGGGAATGTTTGTTTATTTTGTTTTGGAAATCACCAATTTTGGTAGTTGGTGGCAATGAAAAGTAGGTGGGAGAATAAAAATAAATGCATTTAATTAGCATCGGGCCTCGAGCGCGAATTTCTTGGGAAGGCATGCAATCAGAATTTTGCTTGGTTGTTTTATTTTCCATGTATTCCATTTTTCGCTTTGCATGAGCACTAGTTCTTCGAACCAGCCATCTACTCTTCATTGCATGGAAATTCTAAGAGTTTTAGACTTACTTCTCTGTCAGGGGAAGTATATAAGGCTTGGAGGTGACAATACTTTGTTGTTTAGTTTTTCGTGGAAGAAGAAGAGAAGGAGGGAGCGCATTCAGAGGTCTTCTTCAAATTTTTAGCGATACTATCAGGCATGATAGGCCCTAACTTTTAAAAATCTTGCTTCTTTTAAATGATTTCATTAGAACAACTCTATTAAGATGATTTATGCTCAGATGGCTTGGCTGGTAGCAATGTATTGGTTTTCCTTTTTGTTGATTTGGGAATTTTGGGTTGTATGTAGATCCTGGATGAAACCTGCTTCTTATTCTTCTTTCCATGCTGTGAATTCAATATGGGTTTTGCTTTCTAATGGAAGTGTTTTATATTTTTTTATCTGGCTGAGGTATTGGATTTAAAATCTGGCTCCATGATAGACTTCGTGCTTGATGATTTCGTGTTTGAAAACACCACTGTAATTAACTGTTGTTTCGAATATGGTTGGATTATTTGATTATTGCTTAGTTGTATGAACTCTAACTACTACTGGACATCTTTAGGAAAGTAGGTAGTTGATTTTGTGGTGGAAATATTAGTTCATTCTATAAAATTTGACTGGTTTGGTCACATGAGTTGGAAATAAAGTTGAATTCTAAGCCTGTACCTTTATTTTAAAGGGGTATGAATGTTCTTATGTATACAGAGTTTTGTGAGCATGGAAGTGTTTGATTAAACTGTTGTTTTTGTGATTTTACATGGATATAGGAAGAGAAAACATATTTGGATAATATCTGTATCTCCTGGCAATTTCGCGGGTTAATCTGGGACCTGCCATAGTGAAAGTTAGGTAATAAGTGTGGTTGAGTTATGGCTGTGTATACCCTGAGATGACTGCGAAGTCTACTTTTAAAGCCACATTTTACAATGTCGGGAATTCTACTATATAAGTAAAACAACGACTTCAACATCGTTAAGTTTATTTAAGTACAACTAATGCTTTTCCTTTTTGTAGTGGAGATTTGGGTTGAAATGATCCATATACCACAAAATGATTTATTTATTTTACACAGTTAAAGCATGGATAATTACTATGATATAAGTAGTATGGATTTTGAGGCATTGTTGAATCTGCATTTAGAATCCTATTATTGACTCTGTACATGCATTTCTAGTTTAGTATCTTGAAATGATATAACGACTTAACTATGCAATGGTAGAAATAATTTAGTTTTGATCTATTAATAATAAATAGATAATGGAAAGATTATCCTAACTCTTAGACCAAATGGTTCGAGAAAGGAAGGAAATGTAGACTGTTTTCTTTAGAGCAGGATTGTGGTCTGAGATTAGATCGTTTTTAACGTTTTATGTAAAGGAAACGTTATTGGCATTTGTTTAAATGTATAGTTGTGAGATCAATGGTCTATTGGGAAATCTGAAGGTGATTCTATTTGATTTGAGCCTGAGGCTAAATGTACGTATTTCTTTACTTGCCTTTTTTTTTTTTTTTATGGGATTAGAGTATATGTATATTAGTTCTTGGAAGTTGTACAATCTTGAACTCGGTTAAAATAGAGATTAGAATTTCTCTGTTCCTTCCTCTAGGCAATGGAAGATAGTTGTTATAGGTTTTCGAAATACGAAGGTACTCTCTCTCTCTCTCTCTCTAGAAATTATGAGTGTTCTCTTCTTTAGAATTTTTATAAGAACTCTATAGTATGGGTATGAGATGAATAGACTGTTAAAATTAGGTGGAAAGAGTGGTAAGTGTTGAATCTTAACTAGAAGTCTTCTTTCCTTCTTTTTAGCAGTATTATTACCCTGATTGAGAATTTCATTTATTATCTACTTCTAAAAAAGTAGCGCTCAGTAGTAAAAAAATTTATACTTATCAATGTTTATGAATTGATATGAAAAATTTAGAGTAAATCCGTTAGATGAACTTGCTTGAGGTAATAATCTATCCTTTGCTTGAATTGTTTATATGCAAATCTGTTGGTTGCATACCTTGAAAAGGTTTCATTCTTTTGATTAGAGTGATTATAACATGATTGATATTGTTCTTGGTTTTCGGATGGCTAGGTACTTAAGATTCACATCGTTTCTTCTTATTTTCTTGTATAAGATGAATCATCCAAAAAGATTTAAGTTGAAATAGTAACTATAATATGAGTTATGTTATAAAGTCATATTAGAATGGTAGAAAGAAAATTAGTGTGATTCATGATTATGGATTTGATGAAATTGATTTCATTTAAATAGGTTGTTTAATGGAAACAATTGATGGAATGCAATTTTTTAAGAATTAGTGCTTATCATGCTCAGTTCACTGAACTGACCCATGCTAGCAATTTTTGCAGATGGTCATCGTAAGTGGTAAAGGCATGCAGATCTGATATGATGCACAAATTGTTTAATCTGGTTTTTATGATGAATTCTCGACATGATTTCTCTAATTGTACTATAAGAAGAAAGTTACTCTTTTGCTGGTGATTATTGTATTAAAATATGCCGAAGTGCATAGGTTGTAATTGTATAGGCTTGGAAATAAATGAAATGGGGACATATTACTTACGTGGTTGTGTTCTTATTTGTTGAATTGATCTTCTCTTGTCTGTATGAATGAGAGTGCATTCTTATTATTATATGCAATGGGGTCTAGATGGATTCCCTAAGTAAGCCTTGTAAAATTATGTGGCTGAATACTACATGTTCTGGTTAGTAATTCTTATATATTATGAATATGGCTAAATTGGAAATTAGACCACTACATTTTTAGGGAAGTTGAGGTTGAACTATGCCCTAACATGTAGCTATAACTGGAAGAGTATTCTATTACTCCCTAATAATGTTCTAATTCAAAGCAATGTAATTGATGGCTATAAATCACCATGTCTTAATGGTAATAAGTCTGATATATTTCAGTCTTTGAGGTTGATACGAACCCTTACGGGTTTAGTTACCTTCCTTATGGGAAAACTTAGGGTTGTTTTCCTATTATGAGGAAACAAGGTTATTAGGAACCAATTGGCATCTTGACGCAATCTTTAACATTATTAAAACTTTTCTCTACGAAATTGAACCTAATTACATAAGGTAATTCAAAATTGTGGGACCTAGGGTTGGGGAAAGGCTACCCAGTTAGGAGGGCTTGTAAACCAATTATAACTCAACATAAGTAACTTCTTGGAGGTATGTACATCTTTTCAAGGCTGTTTCGTAGGATGTTGACACATGTCAACTATAGGGTTTTACCTTCGAGAAGATTAGGATCTTCTCGAGGATACAATAATGCAGATGACATATGGCAATACCCTTCTACTTTGATCATTAAGATTTACACCTGAAACTTGATCAAGACTTCCCTTCGGGACTAGTTAAGATCATAGATAGATTATGAGGCAGCCCTCTGAGACTCAGGATAGCCTGACACATGGGGTGAACATTGGTTAACCCAGTATGTCAGCTTACCCCTAGTCTTCAAGGGCATCCTTATAACGTGAATTATGATATTAACCCGATTCAGAGTGAAAACTTGGGACAAGGAGACTGACAGAAGTCAGTATAAGATGTTCTATATAACATGGGAGTGGGGTGAAGGATGTATTCCAGATTGACGAGTATGCCATCAAGGAATAAGTAACATGAATAATATGTTTCAAATCTTTGGCCAAAGTATCGCAAGTTGTTGATTGCATTGTCCTATGTCACCTAGTCTAAGGGACGTGATGCCAATGAATAATGGTAACAATTATTTAGATAGGTTCCTTGGACAGAGCACTCAGAATCCCGGATTAGGGAAGAGAACCACAAGAGTGAAGTGTTCTGATGAAAACACCAACTCTAAGATACACATGAATAGATCGGTAGATCACCGAGTCATGGAATGAATAGATCAGCGGTACACCGAGTCATTACAGCTACATATGGTTATCTGTTATAAGAATGATTGTCATGATCTGTTTTCTAAATTATGTATTTAGAACTAGAAAACACTAATAAAAAAATAAAAATTTATCTTGTTCTAATGTATTAAAATAAGGATGTTACATCTTGTTATCAGAGCTGAAGGTTGTAGCTCTTGGACCCATTGTGTCCATAATCTGATAAAAACCTAAATTTTCTTGTAACAAAAAATGGTTAGAACAAGGGGAAATGTTGCGAATAATGCTCCACCTAGGAAGGGGTGGAAACAACCCAAAAACTTGATGAGATCCTTGCTGCCCTATTGGACACAAGAGATCGTTTGGCTGTACTTGAATAGCAAGTGATGGGAAATGAGGAGGATGATGAAGCTGGTAACAACAATCAGCCACCTCCTGAGGACAACCCCGATATGGGTGTTGGTAATAACAATGGAAATGTACCTGTCCCACCCGTAAAAACAAAAAGGATAGATTGGCAGCGAAACTCACTAATGATATAAAAAGGATAAGTCCACCTAAATTTGATGGCACCACATTAGGAGATGGAGCTGAGAATTGGCTCAACAAAATGTAGAAGTAATTTACAATAAGAAACTTCTCGGAGGAAACCAAAGCTATTTGGGGAGCATACCAGCTTTCCCACAAAGCATCTTCATGGTGGGATAGCCGTAAACCTGAGCTAAATATTGATGAAACCAACATCACTTGGGATCAATTTAAAGGCTATTTTAGATGACATTGGCTACCAAAACTTTTCTATGATTATAAAATGACAGAATTCTAGAACTTAGTTCAAGGAAAGCTAACTATAACTGAGTACTGGGAGTGGTTTACGAAACCCTCAAGTACGTACCATAGTATCAAACTGACAAGAATTTCAAAATACGGAAATTCATCATGGGAATAAATCCCGTGATTGGAGGAGAGGTTGATGTTCACAGTCCAACCACTATGGAAGGGGTTGTTGAAAAAGCCATAAGGCAAGAACATAAATTAAAGGCTATTTCTGCTCATAAAGAGGAAGTGTGGAAGAAGATTCCAAACCCTTCTTCAACTTCTCTTGCACCCAAGAAGGGGCCATGGAAAAAGTTTGGCAACAAAAATAAGTTTTCAGTGGATAATAATAAGAAAATGATAATGAATAAGCCTACTAGAAATGTAAGGGATAGTTTTTCCAAGAATTATAATAATGGGCAGAAGTCCTATGGAGGCCAACGTGATAATTTTAAGGCTGGAAGTAATTTTGAGCCTAAAAAGGACCTGTAGGAGGCTGCTATAATTGTGGCAAAGATCACTACGCAAATCAATTCCCTTTGAAGAAGGATGATCGTAATCAATAAGTATAAGATACATCCCGCAGTGAGAGCGCAAAAAGCAAGATGAAAGGCAAGTGACACCTATAGAAGTTCCCGTAAGTTATTTGGCATACCCGTAACTATTCTTTTTGATACAGAGATACCGAATGTTTTATTTCTAGTAAACTCACTTCTAAACTTAAAAGAAAAGATGGAAAAATGGATAAATCTTGACCGCATACAAGATGGTAATAACTCTATTCATACACTTAATATGTGTCTTTTTTGGGGCGAGTCCTTGACTTACCTAAATTTTCCATGGAAGTTGACATCTATGTTGCACCTTTGGGATCCTATGACATGGTCATCGCGTTAATTAGTTAGTTGACCATAAAGAAATAGTGGACTTCTTTGAAAAATATATAAGATGTTTAGATGATCTCGTAAAAACAACAGAGATTCAAGGTGTAAAATAGGAAATTTTAGTTAGGAAACTGTCACACCATAAAACTTAAAAAGGATAAAAATAAAGGATGTACCTTATATGCAGTAAAGATATCTGAATCTACAGAAGAAGACGGTGATTTCATGAAACGATACCCACTGTTACAAAGTTTCAAAGATGTATTTCGAGGAATTACCAGGTTTACCACCCAAAAGGGAATTTGAATTCACCATTGAAATCAAACCAGGGATGGAGCCTATTTCTAAAGCACCTTATCGGATGACTACTACAGAGTTAGTCAAGCTTAAGGCTCAATTGTAAGAACTTTTGTCTAAAGGTTTGATTAGACCAAGTGTTTCACCTTGGGGAGCGCTAGTAATATTTGTGAAAAAGAAAGATGGGACACTTAGATTGTGTATTGATTACCGGATGTTAAACAAGGAAACAATCAAGAATAGATATCCACTTCCAAGAATTGATGATTTATTTGATCAGATGCACGGAGCATCAGTTTATTCCAAGATAGATCTTCGATCTAGGTATCACCAATTAAGAATTAAAGAAGAAGATATTCATAAAATAGCTTTCCAGACAAGGTATGGACATTATGAATTCACGGTTTTACCCTTTGGATTAACTAATGCACCCACAAATTTTATGAACTTAATGAATAATATCTTTCAAGAATATTTGGACAAGTTTGTGCTTGTATTCTTAGACGATATTCTCATATATTCTAAAAGTGTTGAGGAGCATAATGAGCATTTGAAGGTAATTTTGGAAATTTTGAGAAAAAGAAAGTTATACGGTAAGTTATCCAAATGTTCTTTCTTTGATACTAAAGTTCACTAGTTGGGTCATGTCATTAGTAAAGAAGGAATTGCAGTAGATCCTTCTAAAATAGTGGTGATAACCGAATGGCCGCACCAAAGAATGTACATGAAGTAAGAAGCTTCATGGGCCTTGCTGGTTATTATAGAAAATTTGTTAAATATTTTTCTAAAGTGGTTGCACCGATAACTTCATTGCAGAAGAAGGATAAGAAATTTATTTGGGATGATAAGTGTGAATCTACTTTTAAAAGTTTGAAAATTCAGTTGACTTCAGCACCTATTTTAGCTATACCGGACCCTAATGGAGACTTTACTATTGTAACGGATGCTTTTGGGGAAGGCCTTGGAGGTGTTTTGTTACAAAATGATCATGTCATAGCATATGAAAGTAGAAAACTTAAGTTACATGAGCTAAATTATGCCCCTCATGATTTAGAGCTTGTTGTAATTGTTCATGCACTTCAAGTTTGGAGACACTATTTACTTGGGAAACCTTTTGAGTTGAAAACTGATCATCTTGGGCTGAAATATATTTTCACCCAACCCAATCTAAATGCAAGACAACGAAGGTGGTTAGAGTTTTTGTCTCAATATGATTTTGATATTAGTTACATAAAAGGAAAAGAGAATAGAGTAGTAGATGCTCTAAGTCGTAGGAAGCACATTTCTGCTCTTATAACATTAAGAACTCAGTTTAAAGATGAGGTGAAAAGTGCATCAGAATCTAATATATACTTTCAGCAAGTAAAAGCAACGCTTGCTTGCGTAGAACCAAAAGATGAAAGGTATAAAGGTTTTCATTTTGATAATGAAGGAATCTTACGTTATGAAAACAAAGTATACGTACCTTTGCTAAATGATTTGAGAAAGAAATTGTTAGTTGAATTTCATAGTTCACCCTTTTCTGGACACCCGGGTATTACTAAAATGCTTGTTGATCTAAAACAACAATATTTCTTGAAGGGAATAAAAAAGGACATTATTAATTATGTGACTCATTGTTTGGAATGTCAATGGTGAAGGAAAAACACATGCACCTTGCTAGTTTATTATATCCCCATAGCATACCGCAATATAAATGGCAAGTAATAAGCATGGACTTTGTGCAAGGGCTGCCTATGTCGAGAAATAAACATGATGTTATCTTGGTATTTGTGGACAAAATAACAAAGGTATCTCATTTCATCGCTGGAAATCTAAAGGATGATTCTCCTGTGTTAGCTAAAAGATTTGTGCATGAAATTTCCAGGTTACATGGAGTACCAAAATTGATAATATCTGACAAGGATCCTAGAATGACATCGAGATTTTGGCAAATTATTAATGCCGCTCTTGGAACTAAACTAAAATTCAGTTCTGCGTATCATCCGGAAACAAATGGACAAACTGAGAGAGTAAATCAAGTGTTAGAAGACATGTTACAAATGTATTGCATGGATCAATAGTATAAATGGGAAGAATATATTCCATTAGTTGAATTTGCATACAACAACACATATCACTCTTCTCTTAAAATGGCACCTTTCGAGGCACTTTATGGAAGAAAGTGCAAAACCCCTATTAGTTGGGATAGCATTAAGGATAGTGTGGTAATTGTACCTGAAATCCTTACTCGAAATGGAACAATAAGTTAAAATGATTTTGAACGATCAAGGAAGCAACAGATAGGCGTAAGAGCTATGCGACTTAAAGCGGGTGGATCAAAAATTTGAACTTGGTGAAAAGGTTTTTCTTCATGTTAAACCAAGAAAGAGTTCTATAAATTTTGGTAAGGCTGCCAAGTTATCACCTCGTTATGTGGGACCTTTCAAAATTCTCAAAGTAATCAATCCCGTAGCTTACCAATTAGCATTACCACCTGCTTTTCTCGAATGCATGATGTTTTCCATATTTATTTGCTTAATAAATACGTTTCAGACTTGTCACATGTTTTAAATTGAATTCCTTATAGGTCCAAGACCCAAGAATAATTGTTGTTAAACCCACTCGAGTGCTGAAACTCACCAATTACATTTGAGAAATCGAAAATACAACAATGTAAGGTCCAAAGTGGGACCAGTTTAATGAAGAAAGTGCAACTTGGGAAAATCTAGAAGATATGAAAACTAATTTTCCCTTTCTTTTTGAATGCAAATTGAATTTTTGATTGAAAAAAATAATTATTATTATTATAAATTTATCTTTTTCATGTCTTTATGTAAGCCAGTTTTGGGGCAAACATTTGAATGAATAGTATCACGATATTGATTTATGGAATTATTCAAGTTGAAATAGTAATTTGTTTAGAGAACCAATGAATTGATTGGCCTGAAGATAAATCAAAACATGTAATCATCGGGACGATGAATCTTTTAGGAGGGAAGCATGTAACACCCTGAATAGTTGTTACTTTCTCCTGAGCATTCAAGTGTTGATATATGATTTCTCCTATATTAGGACATGTTCCTTTGGTTTAGGGAAGTCATGCTTGATATGGATTATATCCTTTCTGCTCTTAAGATCTTGACTGAACCGGAATGTGCTTGGACTCTTTTGTTTCTTTCATTCTGACACTTGAGTTCAATTTGATTTCTAGAAGATTGTGGATTTATCCACCTTTATGACTCAGCCTTGGATCAGTTACATTGATCCAAGGAATGTTTTAAGTTTATTCAGGATGAACAAATTGTATTGACTTTTCAAGAGTTACAAAGTCTGATTGAGCTTTGAATGATCAAATCCTGGAGGTTAACTCTGGCTAATCATGGTAAATAGAATCTTGTTCTAGATATCATAACATCAGGAAAGACCTGACCTTAAGCCAGGTAAGATGTGTATGTTTTATATCTAAAGCTTAAATTATTTGATGCCAAATGGAATATGATACAAGAATGTTTTATCCTATTTTGAACTCAAATACTGATTAGTCCTATTTAGGGGACCTGGACTAGAATCAGTAAGGTTAATAGTTTTAACCTAAACTATAACCTAATGTTACAAGATTAATTAATCTAACCTAGTCCTAAAGCTTTGAGCTTAATACTCCTAAGGGTTAACTAAACCTAGCACTAAGGAGGGTGACTAATGTTATATCCTATGGAAATGAGACTAATGTCATATCCTATGATCTAACCTAAGTCACTAACCTATCCTAACTAATGCTAAAAAGGGGGACCTAAGGAGGGTCGCGAGTCATGGGTGGTGGTTTCCAAGGCATTTAAGAAGGGATAAGGATGAAGGACAGGGAGTGCTGTCGAGTTTAGCGGTGGGTAAAATTGCTAATAAAGTCTTACGTGGTGGTATCTCTAAGGATGGGAATGTTTGTTTATTTTGTTTTGGAAATCACCAAATTTGGCAGTCGGTGGCAATGGAAAATAGGTGGGAGAATAAAAATAAATTCATTTAATGAGCATCGGGCCTCGAGCGCGGATTGCTTGGGAAGGCATGCAAGCGGAATTTTGTGTGGTTGTTTTGTTTTCCATGCATTCGATTTTTCATCTACATGAGCAATGGTTCTTCTAACCATCCGTCTACTCTTTGTTGCATGGAAATTCTGATAGTTTCAGACTTACTTCTCTATCAAGGAAGTATATAAGGCTTGAGGTGACAATACTTTGTTGTTTAGCTTTTCGTGGAAGAAGAAGAGAAGGAGTGAGCACATTTAGAGGTCTTCTTCAATTTTTAGTGATACTATCAGGCATGATAGGCCCTAACTTTTAAAAATCTTTCTTCCTTTAAATGATTTCATTAGAACAACTCTGTTCAGATGATTTATGCTCAGACGGCTTGGCTGGTAGCAATGTATTGGTTTTCCTTTTTGTTGATTTGGGAATTCTGGGTTGTATGTAGATCTTGGATGAAACCTGCTTCTTATTCTTCTTTCCATGCTGTGAATTCAATATGGGTTTTACTTTCTGATGGAAGTGTTTTATATTTTTTTATCTGGCTGAGGTATTGGATTTAAAATCTGGCTCCATGATAGACTTCATGCTTGATGATTTCATGTTTGAAAACACCACTGTAATTAACTGTTGTTTCAAATATGGTTGGATTATTTGATTATTTCTTAGTTGTGTGAACTCTAACTACTACTAGACATCTTCAGGAAAATAGGTAGTTGATTTTGTGGTGGAAATATTAGTTCATTCTATAAAATTTGACTAGTTTGGTTTCATGAGTTTGAAAAAAGTTGAATTCTAAGCTTTGTACCTTTATTTGAAAGTGGTATGAATGTTCTTATGTATACAGAGTTTTGTGAGCATGGAAGTGTTTGATTAAACTATTGTTTTTACGATTTTACATCGATATAGGAAGAGAAAACATATTTGGATAATCTCTGTATCTCCTGGCAATTTTGCGGGTTAATCTGGGACCTACCATAGTGAAAGTTAGGTAATAAGTGTGGTTGAGTTATGGCTGTGTATACCCTGAGATGACTGCGAAGTCTACTTTTTAAAGCCGCATTTTACAATGTTGGGATATCTACTATATAAGTAAAACAACGAATTCAACTTCGTTAAGTTTATTTAAGTACAACTAATGCTTTTCCTTTTTGTAGTGGAGATTTGGGTTGAAATGATCCATATACCATAGAATGATTTATTTATTTTGCACAGTTAAAGTATGGATAATTACTATGATATAAGTAGTATGGATTTTGAGGCATTGTTGAATATGCATTTATAATCCTATTATTGAGTCGACATGCATTTCTAGTTTAGTATCTTGAAATGATATAACAACTTAACTATGCAATGGTAGAAATAATTTAGTTTTGATCTATTAATAATAAATAGATAATGGAGGATTATCCTAACTCTTAGATCAAATGGTTCGAGAAAAAAAGGAAATGTAGACTATTTGCTTTAGAGCAGGATTGTGGTCGATATTAGATCGCTTTTAACATTTTATGTAAAGGAGACATTATTGGCATTTGTTAAATGTATAGTTGTAGATCGCAATTGTCTATTGGAAAATATGAAGGTGATTCTATTTGATCTGAGCTTGAGGCTAAATGTAC
The DNA here is from genome assembly GCA_018340775.1 of Taxus wallichiana var. yunnanensis. Lineage (NCBI taxonomy): Eukaryota > Viridiplantae > Streptophyta > Pinopsida > Cupressales > Taxaceae > Taxus > Taxus wallichiana. The sequence goes on along the minus strand of CM031233.1, from coordinate 246,440,294 downwards.
GTATTGCTTTACTTGCCTTCTTTTTCCTGATGGGATTAGAGTATATGTATATTACTTCTTGGAAGTTGTACAATCCTGAACTCGGTTAAAATAGAGATCAGAATTTCTCTGTTCCTTCCTCTAGGTAATGGAAGATAGTTGTTATAGGTTTTCAAAATATGAAGGTACTCTCTCTCTCTCTGTGGAAATTATGAGTGTTCTCTTCTTTAGAATTTCTATAAGAACTCTACAGTATGGGTATGAGATGAATAGATTGTTAAAATAAGGTGGAAAAGAGTGGTAAGTGTTGAATCTTAACTAGAAGTCTCCTTTCCTTCTTTTTAGCAGTATTATTACCCTGATTGAGAATTTCAGTTATTATCTACTTATATAAAAGTAGCACTGTTGTAAAAGTTTTTATACTTATTAATGTTTATGAATTGATATGAAAAGTTAGAGTAAATTCGTTAGATGAACTTGCTTGAGGTAGTAATCTGTCCTTTGCTTGAATTGTTTATATGCAAATCATTGGTTGCATACCTTGAAAAGGTTTCATTCTTTTTATTAGAGTGATTATAACATGATTGATACTATTCTTGGTTTTCGGATGGCTAGGTACTTAAGATTCACATCGTTTCTTCTTATTTTCTTGTATAAGATGAATCATCCGAAAAAGATTTAAGTTGAAATAGTAATTATAATATGAGTTATGTTATAAAGTCATATTAGAATGGTAGAAAGAAAATTAGTGTGATTCATGATTATAGATTTGATGAAATTGATTTCATTTAAATAGGTTGTTTAATGGAAACAATTGATGGAATGCAATTGTTTAAGAATTAGTGCTTATCATGCTCAGGGCCATCGAATCGACCCATGCTATCAATTTTTGCAGATGGTCATCGTAAGTGGTAAAGGCATGCAGATTCGATATGATGCTCATTGTTTAATCTGGTTTTTATGATGAATTATGACATGATTTCTATAATTGTACTATAAGAAGAAAGTTACTATTTTGCTGGTGATTATTGTATTAAAATATGCCAAGGTGCATAGGTTGTAATTGTATAGGCTTGGAAATAAATAAAATGGGGACATATTACTTACGTGGTCGTGTTCATATTTGTTGAATTGATCTTCTCTTTCCTGTATGAATGAGAGTGCATTCTTATTAATATATGTAATGGGGTCTAGAAGGATTCCCTAAGTAAGCCTTGTAAAATTATGTGGCTTGAATACTACATGTTCTGGTTAGTAATTCTTATATATTATGAATATGGCTAAATTGGAAATTAGAGCACTGCATTTTTAGGGAAGTTGATGTTGAACTATGCCCTGACATGTAGCTATAACTGGAAGAGTATTCTATTACTCCCTAATAATGTTCTAATTCAAAGCAATGTAATTGATGGCTATAAATCACCATGTCTTAATGGTAATAAGTCTAATATATTTCAGTCTTTGAGGTTGATACGAACCCTTACGGGTTTAGTTACCTTCCTTATGGGAAAACTTAGGGCTGTTGTCCTATTATGAGGAAACAAGGTTATTAGGAACCAATTGGCATCTTGACGCAATCTTTAAACTTATTAAAACTTTTCTCTGTGAAACTAAACCTAATTACGTAAGGTAACTCAAAAGTGTGGGACCTAGGGTTGGGGAAAGGCTACCTAGTTAGGAGGGCCTGTAAACCAATTATAACTCAACATAAGTAACTTCTTAGAGGTATACACATCTTTTCGAGGTTGTTTCATAGGATGTTGACACATGTCAACTGCAGGGTTGTACCTTCGAGAAGATGAGGATATTCTCGAGGATACAACAATGCAGATGACATATGGCAATACCCTTCTGCTTTGATCGTTAAGATTTACACCTGAAACTTGATCAAGACTTCCCTTCAGGACTAGTTAAGATCATAGATAGATTATGAGGCAGCCCTCTGAGACTTGAGATAGCCTAACACATGGGGTGAACATTTGTTAACACAAAGATGTCACTTACCCCTAGTCTTTAAGGTCATCCTTATAACGTGAATTATGATATTAACCCGATTCAGAGTGAAAAATAGGGACAAGGAGACTCGAGAAGTTAGTATAAGATGTTCTATATAACATGGGAGTGGGGTGAAAGATGTATTCTGGATTGACGAGTATGCCGTTAAGGAATAAGTAACATGAACAATATGTTTCAAATCTTTGGCAAAAGTATCGCAAGTTGTTGATTGCGTTTCCTATGTCACCTAGTCTAAGGGATTTGATGCCGATGAATAATGGTAACAATTATTCAAATAGGTTCCTTAGATAAAGCACTCGAATCCTGGATTAGGGAAGAGAACCACAAGAGTGAAGTGTTCTGATGAAAACACCAACTCTAAGATACACATGAATAGATCGGTAGTTCACCAAGTCATGGAATGAATAGATCAATGGTACACCATGTCATTACAACTACATATGGTTATCTATTATAAGAATGATTCTAATGATCTGTGTGTTCTAAATTTTGTATTTAGAACTAGAAAACACTAATAAAAAAATGTATCTTGTTCTAATGTATTAAATTGAGGATGTTACATAATCCACCTATCCTCATGCCTCCCACTCCTGGAGAACCACTCTTGCTCTATATTTCTACTACACAATTTTCTATTGGTGTGCTGCTCACCCAATATGACCTTGGTCATAAGGAGAAAGTGGTGTACTATCTGAGTCACACCCTCATCGCCTATGAGCTCAATTATCCTCAAATTGAAAAGGCTTGCTTGGCCGTTGTTTTTACTTTTCAAAAACTTCACCATTACTTGTTGAATACTAAGACCAAGCTAATATCCAAGGTTGACCCACTCAAGTATTTATTGTCCAAACCCACCCTCACAGGTAGAATGGCTAATTGGATCATTCTACTCAGTGAGTTTGACATAGAATTTGTCCATCAAAAATTAGTTAAAGGACAAGTACTTACGAAACATCTAGCAGAAGCACCTTTACAAAGCATGGAACCTTTGAGAATATGGATTTGCTAGATGCCTCCTTACTCTACATTGAAGAATCTATCGTATGGAAGATAAATTTTAATGGACCCTTTACATTTCATGGTTCTGGTGCAGGAGTGGTCCTTATTACTCCTTCTAGTGATCCTGTACTGCATCGTAGGATTTTCACTGGGTTTCCTTCCATGAACAACATTACGTAAATATGAAGCACTTACTACAGGAATGAAGCTAGCCATCAAGTGGAATGTTCATCATGTCAAGGTTGTAGGTGACTCATAGTTAATCATCAAACAGGTTAATGATGAATACAAGGTTAAGGATGATAAGCTCATACCTTACAAAAAGTTAGTAGAAACTCTAAAGGAGTACTTTGTGTGCATTACCTTTGAACAAATCCCAAGAATGCGCAGAATAGATTGGCAGATGCCATGACAATAGTGGGGTCTATGCTTCATATTCCGCCAAGGAATAATGACATGCCATTCTTCATAGAAAATCTACGCCAACCCGCATATGACATGTCAGAATCTTGCCTGGCTTGTGAGGTTGTTGGTCCCAATTCCCATGGTATGAACCCATTTTTACCTATCTTAAGGACAACACATTCCCCCGATATCTCCTGTTCTGAAAAGCAAATCCTGATTCACCAGAAATCCCATTACACCCTTTTGGGAGGTACACTTTATCATCATGGCTATGATGGGAATCTATTATGTTGTCTGGATGTGATGGAGTCAATCCAGGAAATCAAAGAAGTGCACGAAGGGGTGTGTGGAGCACATACAAATGGAATGGTCTTGGCTAAGAAATTGTTAAGAGTAGGTTACTATTGGCCTACCATGGAAATTGATTGTTGCAATTATGTTAGAAAATGTGTACTTTTCCAAAAGTATGGAAATTTCATTCATGCTCTGTCGCAACCATTGCAACCTATCACTACCCCATGGCCATTCTCCAAGTGGGGACTTGACTTAATAGGAAAACTTACTCCTACCTCATCTGATGGTCATACACATATCATCATAGCTACATAGTACTTTACAAAATGGGTGGAGGTTGTCCCTTTAACCTATGTCATAGGAGCCTGATTTCTAAATTTATCATGAATCACATTATTTGTTGATATGGTATTCCCGTAGCCATTGTTATAGATAATGGGAAGTCATTTAAGAACAAAATTGTGAAAGGTATTTGCCAATGGTTCCAAATCCAGTTAAAATGGTCCACGCCATATTACCCTCAGGGTAATGGATAGGATGAGGCAACAAACAAAACTTTGGTAAGGATAATGGAGAAGATGGTTAGGAAAAATGGACAAAACTTGCACCTACAAACCCATCTAGCCCTTTGGGCTTACTCGAACATCCATTTGTACTCCTATGGGTGTGACACCATATTCCCTAGTGTTCGGGATAGAATCTATCATCCCTTTAGAGATCGAACTTCCATCCTTGAGAATTTCTCTTCGAGACTATCTGGATAAGAATGAGGATTATCGAGTGGCAAGACTGGTCGAGTTAGAGCTCCTAGATGAGAGAAACATTCACGCTCTTAATCACCTAAAAGTGTATAAACAAAGAGTCTTCAAAAATACAACAAGAGAATCATCCCTCATTAGTTTGAGGTTGGTGATTTAGTCATGAAGGAGAAATAGTTCAACACCAAAGCAGAATAAGACAAGAAAGGGAGGTTTGAACCACATTGGTTGGGACCCTATGTTATATTCACCAAGTCAAACATAGGGGCATACAAAATGGCTCACCCCAATGGTGATGAGCTCCAGGAGACCATGAATGCCATTCATCTTAAGTGGTTCTATGCTTAAACATGGCACAAGGAGGTTAAAAATGATCCAAAAAAATAAAAAAATCGAAAAGTAAAAAGAGAAAATAGGTCGTCCACTAGTGAAAACCACACAATCGGGGGCACTTTGGACAAGTCCTTGGGTTAAAATTGGTTTCTGGTGCCTCAGGAGGATTCATTGTTCACAAACATCCTACATTTGGAGGGTAGTTTTCTTTCACCTAGCCCTAGTTCTTCCTTCGCGATTCCCTCGTTAATCCTTGATCCAAATTTGCCTTGTTTTATTCATTTGTAAGGGGTATGGTTTTTCTATTTCCCATCTTACACTAGGTGCAATTCAACAACTTCACCTTCTTGTTCATAAGCGTGTGGCTTCTGCCCTTGTATATTCCCCATCTAATGCTGGGGGCATCCACACTTTCTTGGTTACCAACACATAGCTCTAGAAAACACCAAAAAAATACAAAATTGTTGAAAACACCAAAACACAATAGAAAATTGTTTCAAAAACCAAAAAAATAGAAAATTGTTTCACAAAAACCTAAACAATACAATATTGATGCATGAAAACACATCTTACAAAAAAATCATTTAGTTGCATTGTCTTGTTTCTTGGGCATACTTAGGATTCATCTTTTCTTGCTTAGATTAGATTTATTCTTGCTTGTGCATATTGCGGTATGTTTTTGCATGCTAGTGAATATTTGGAGATCATGATTTAATGTGTTAATTCATTATGTTCTTTCTTAGCATTTGATTGTGTTTGTTATAGGTTAATAAAGCATGGTGAATCATGGTGTATTGTATTATTTCTGGTGTTCTTTGTCGTGTTTGGTTGTGTTTATTACATGTGCATTGTTTTGTTATCACGACATGACATTACCATCATTATCATCACATCTAACATCATCTATACATCATATATAAACAAAATGCTAGGTTTTACATCATGCATGTATGCCAAGCTAATCTTCGCATATCATATCATCAATGGGGGCAAGAGGGGTTGCGCATGATCAAAAATCTATCCCCCCCCACATCAATATCATCATATCATCCCGTCCATATACATCTACAAAAACACATGAGCAATGCATTTGATATCGTTTAAGGATCTATCATCTAACATCCACAACACATGTGTACATCAACATAGAGTAATTTCTAAAAAGGGTATTTTACATCATAAAATTATCCCACTCGGTCAGAAATAACTCTATGTATCAAAATCAGATACATACAAAGTACAAAATCAGATCACATCATAACGCATCCATAAGTGTTGAATCACAAAATGTAACATGCAATGAGAATCAACATAGAGTAATTTCTGAAAAGGTTATTTCACATCATAGAATTATGCCCACTCATGTCACATGCATCAGGACACAAAAACAATAAAGTACATCATCTCATAAACATATGTAGCCGACACAAAAAATTAATCCTCATATATATACATGTGTGTCATATACATCTATATCAACAAAAATGGATACACATCAGTGCTCTATATCAAAAATTCCTTCAGCTGAGGTGTACAAAGATGCTACATCAAAAATGTCTATACACATACATACAATGTCCAGATTGGTACTCAATATAATACATCATCGATACACAATGCCATAAAAAGGGGCATGTATCAGAAAGAATCAAGCCTTCATCATGAGGCATCATCAAAATACATGTATACAAGGTTGTACATCAAAAATTGGCCTTCATAAGAGGCATACATATAAAGAATCTATACAAAAAAATGTGGATCTCAACTGCAGCTCTCGCCCTCGGGGATCCCATATCTGTCCTTTGGTTGACGGAACACTAGAGGCTAAGATGGCTTTGGCCCAACTAGTTTCTCTAGTATGGGCCATCTCACTGATCGGTAGAATGGCCTGATCTCTGCGTGATCGAGAGCCTGATGCACTCGACCTTGACAACTGTGGTAGTGCTACTCACTGCTCTGGAGGAACCACCTTATAATAAGCAGTCTTGTAAAATAAGGCCTCACCACCAAGCCTAGTGGCGTCACGTATCAGGTCAGCATCTCTGAGGTGAGTGCTGCCTAAAGGGAAGTATCTCACTCACCTATCACTTAGCCCAAGTCTACCTCACCTGTCTAGAGGAGGTAGCCTCTCGATCTCTCTCTATAGTAATAGTCTGCAGCTCGGCGTGGGCCTAGTCCCTCTGTGCAAGGAGTGCCTATGATCGTGCATATACATGATCTCTCTATGTGACAACCATCCACACCTATGACTGGGACTGATGAAGAAGGCTCAATATCTGAGCCCCTTATGCCGTTGTCTCCCAAATCTAGCTCCACCATGCCACTCTATCATCTCCTGGGCCAGCCTGGCCCAAGCCTAATCCCACTCTAAAAGTAAGGTAATAATGTGAGCTCAGCCACAAGACGCTACGCTACAGCAGGTCACATACCAACCTCAAGCCTCATCTCTCTCCACTTTGGACATGTATCTCTCGCTATGACCTGCTGTAACTATAGTTGTATTGTGGCTATCTGTGCCACTGGTTGGGAGGTTGTGTGTGCCTTAGGGACTAGTCCCTGAGGTGCTCTGGATGACTGTCCCTGCTCTAGGACATTGCCTCTAGATGGGTACATGCAGGTTGCTTGTACTAAGCCCTATGGCCTCGGTCCTTATTCCTATGAGGCACCCTACCCATCATGTGGAATACCATCGAAAGGATCCTCTAGGTTTGGCCCTATGCCACTGCTCTTGCCCTACGCTCTACCCCGTGCCATATCTCTATAAGTGGGTGAATTCATGTTGCCCAAGCCTCCTCCGAAATGGTGAGATGCTGAGGTAAAACGTAGCATAGATCTCTCTCACCTGTCATACTGGGTCCCATATCTAAGGGACCACCTACGTGAAACTCACCCTAGCTCAAGCCACTAGCATGCGAGGCCTCATTCTCTACCTCTCTGAATCCCTACGTGCATGTCGGATATCCGGTTTGGGACCCCTTGTACCCTACAAAGCTACCGCTGGCACCTGTCTACTTGATACAACTCCATAATGTAACTACGGCTGCCAATGATAAAGTGCTCCACTAGGCACACACTGAGCTCTGTGGCATCCTCTGGCCACTAGAAATGCCTGTATGGCCACCAGATGACATCTATCTCTGCCTAGCTCATCAAAATCTCACCTATATCTGAATAGGCTGCCAAGATGGCCACGTACATCCCCACCAGCTGCTACCCATGCCATATACGATGGCTCCTCGGGATCTTAGACACGAAAAGGGCCCACGGGGTGTCCGATCGCAATATGATCCCATGACCATATCTGTAATAAGGAGGCTGGACCCACGGTCTTCTAACCATGGTATGTGATCAAGTGTAAATCCCAGTATAGGTGGGCCAATATGCACTGCCCCCAACAATATCTCTCGCCACTATAAATGCCATGAACCAAAGGCAATAGTCCTCTTAGGAATGAGGTCCCTGTCTTATCAGTGAGTAAGAACCCACTGATAAGAGACATGATGTAGAGAGGCCCCGATGCAGTGTGGGGTCGGAGATGCACTCATGCAACGCTATGGTCATCCCATCATGCGGTATATCATCAACACTAAAAAGGGCACTGCAAGCTACTCTAATCAGCCCTACATCAGAACTATACTTGATCAAGGTGCCCATCATCGCATGCGAAGAATCTGCCATACATCCTCAATGGTGACAGTCATCTCTCATGTCGATACTCAAAGAACTAACTCTCGTTATGTCATTTCTCGGCTAGCGTAGTCAGTAGGCCGTGATCCAATATGATGGAAGACATTAGAGACATGACACCTAGCCCTATCACCTTGAGAAGTATCACCATGGCTCACCAGTCGCACCAACACATACTACCCTCTAGCTTGGTTATTCGGGTATGACACTCCCACATCTGTAACACCGGTAGTCATCTCTATAAAATAACATGACGCTAGTCAATTCCTAACATTTATTCTAAAAATCTATCTCCCCTTTTAGGGTTAACCCAAAAGTCTTAACAATTCTTCTAAGTGTCATGTTTTTGACACTTTCCCATCTTTTCTCCACCTGTCTAGGGCGCCTGCATGCCCTTTTGGATGTGTGTGCCACATTTTTGGCACCCGCACTGCACGCGTGTGTCTTTTGGTGCTTTTTCCCCCTTTCCACTTCCCCGTGCATCCTTTCTAGTGTGTGCGCCATGCATTTGGTGCTTGCAGCTTGCGTGCGTATGCTCCTCTGTGTGTGTGCCCACCTTTTCATGCTTGTGCCACACTTTTCACGTGTGCACCCCATTTCCCATGTGTGCACATACACACACATGTTTTTGTGTGCATATGCATTTGGATGTGTGTTTTCTATGCCTGTGCATGTGCGTGTATGTGTTTTAGCACATGCACCCCCAAAAGGGCCCCTACTCCCCCATCCGACGCCCGCACTTGCGCGTAGGAAAACCAATGTGATTTCCTAGGGCTAAAGGCCTAATTTAATGCATTAATGACTAAAATAACTAGGCTACAGTTTGATACTCATAAAGGGGCCATCATCTACGTGCTGCTGGTACCCCTGGACTGCATCTGCATGCCTCAATTGGTCTCATGTGATCACCATAGTTCTCCTCAATATCAAAGCGTCACTGTAAATTTTCCAAACAGCTCGGTTAAAATGAATTGGTCATGATGTTTTTACCCCCCCTGGTGGGGTATATTAACCCAATTTTCACCATCAGGAGGGCCGGGAGGCCTGTTTTGATCGTCTTTTTCTCCTCTATTCACTATGGAATAATTACTTTTATAAAATAATTATTTTTCTATTATTTTCCATCGTAATGGGGCATTTTTTCCTTTCTCGATACACTTTCTTCTCCCTCGGACAATTTTATCGCTCCTTGGCAATTTTTATTCTTCTCCACACTCTTGTAAATAATTATTTTTCAAATAATTATTTTTTCTTAATTTTTCCATTAAACAAGGACATTATTTGTCGTTTGTTTCTTCTTTCTTCCACCTAGGGCACTTTCTGTTGCCCCTAGGCCCTTCGCTTTCTTCTTCTATTTTCTTCTACTGTTCACCACAATTTGGAAACCAAAAATAATAAAAACAACATATATGTCAAAAATCCAAAAATAGGGAAAATTTTTTTCAAATAGAATCCTAAAAAGTAAAAACCCTACAAAAATGGTAACTTGATTATTACAATTTGAACTTGTGTCTTACGCATGGTATCTTCTCCATATCCTATTGGTTTGTCTCACATCTTCCCCGATTAATATGACTTGCGGATCACCGGATTCACAACCATTCACAAAGCTAGTTGCTTGCTTCGTCTGTACTCTGGGGCACTTTTGTTGCCTGGTGTTGTTTCATTGCACACAAATGATTTTCATGGACCCCATTTCCATTTTCATTTCCCCTTGCATGTATCCTTTCTTAGGGCATCATTTTTAACCCTTATCGTTAATCATGAACTTGTGGATCTCTTCAAAGACCGATAACAAAACATTTGTACAACTGCTCTTGACCGTTGTTGGGTTAGATATGTGCGTTCATAGATATTTTCCTTGTTAAATGAGCTTGTTTCCTTCTCGTATTGCATTACATTGATTGCATGTTGTGTGAAGTTGGTATTTTCAGAAATGGACAATTGTTCATAGTATAGATTTTTCATGTCATTCTACCTTTATCGTATCCTTATATTTTGCATAAGGACTGATGATGTAGTTCCTATGGCAATATGATGACATCTAAATCGTTCCAATCAACAACGGCTAGAGGCTAAGATCTTCTCTCCCCTCCACCATATTTCTTCTACATCACATTTCGTTCACCCCTACTCTTCCCACTCATTTGGGCATCCTGCCCCTTCCCCATTCTTCTGCCTCTCTCACATATTTTTCGATCGTCGATCGACTTCTTTCATCACCCCATCAACACTCGAGGGGGCATCTCTCTCTCCTACTAATTTTTCTTCTATCCCTTCAAAAAATTTCTTCCGTCTACTATCTTTAAAGTGGCATCGCTTATGCCACCCTAGAGAGGGGCAAATGTGGACACCCATAATTACGCCCAAGCAATTTAAATACTTAAATTGTGCTAATTATCTCCTTTCCCGCAAATTGACGACATATTGTCAATAACGCTCATCTTCTCTTCCATTATCGTTAATTGATTACATTACGCTAATTAATTAAGTCTCCTATCCAACACATACCCTAATTAACGACCCTTCGTTAATCAACACCTTCTATCTAGTCTAATTAATTATTATTAATTAATTAGCCTCCCTTCTCATTAAATCAATAAATCACTATTTAATTGGTTTAATTCCCTCCTAATGGTCCAAATCACACTAAAATCCATCTAAAAGCTTATAAAAGCTTGCACATGTATTAATTAATCATCTTGATTAATTAATACACCCCCTTTATCCACATGAGCCACTAAAGGACAAACTAAACCCTCCTAAAGTTAACTCAACCCCATCTAAACCCCCCTTATCCATAACTAACTCTACATCTCCATTAGTCCCACATTCATGAGGATGTGTTGAATCCTTTATCCTTTGGGCTATATAAACAACCCTCCCTCTACTTCTACACCTACACCTAAATCTCTCAAGAGATAAAAGAAAGCACATAGTTTCATACTAATAGCCTTTTGTCATTCTTGAGCCCTCCATCCTCCATTCTTGAAGAGCTAAGCCTCACACCCAAGCATCCATTGAAGGATCAAAGCAAGCAAATATAATTTGATTGCCATTGAACTACTTAGGTTCATTTTAATGTTAAATTAGGCAATTAAGGAGAATAGAGTTCATTAATTTACATTATGTTTTGATCATTTCAAAGTTATAATGTTGAGGGTAGGACTTGCTTATTTCTTCATCATGATGGTGCACATTTCTCATTTCTAGCTAGGTTAGGAAGCTATTTCTAGGTGGTAGTTTCTTTCTTTAAATTTAGCTAAATTGTAGAAATACTTGTACACAGTGCCCCTACCTTTACTTTCTACTTATTTTTTCTCTTGTGTCTAGGGTGTGGATCCCACAGGTTAAAAAACCACAATGATTGTATTTGCTTATTTTGGTTGTTGAGCCTTTTTTGTAAACTTACGTAAGGTCCATCACTTATAATAATAAAAATATATTGAAATAAGTGATGGGAGATGAAGAAATAGAAGGAGGAGACTCATCATGCATGCCATTAGATATATTCTTAGAAGTAGATGAAAGCGGACTACAAAATTCACATTCAGTAGTCCTGAGAGAAGTAGAATCAAAACTAACATGTTAATGATCTGAAATATTCTCAGTATAACAAAAAGTTTCACATGCAATTATTACATCAAGCGTGTCATCAAAATATAATAAAGTATGAGAAGACCTTTCTTTAGATGTATCTTTACAATCATTAGAAGCATGTTTAGAAATAGTAGAAACATGAGATATAACTTGACATTCTAATTGCATATTTTGATAAATAACATCATGCACATGTACATTTTCATTATTATATTTATCTACATGATCATAATCAATACCAAACATATAATCAATAATATCACTATCAAGAGTTTCAGCAGAAATAAAAGAAGGTGGAGTATTCTTAGTGCCTAAAGAATGAAAAGTACATTGAGAGAAAATGTGACCGTTAGGCACAATATTGAGCGTAGAGTGTTTAAAACTAGTAGAAATTATGTGTTCATTAGCATCAAGAAATATTTGAACATTATTATAAAATTGAGCATAGCGATAAAGCTCAAGCAATTCAGCCTCAATAAAATTATCAATAAAATTAATAGATACACTCAAAGAAATAATATGGACTAGACACTATTCCACTTGTGAATAATTTTCTTACACAAGATTCATATATATGATAACATACTTGTATAGTATGTGTGTGATTTTTTTCATCAAATAGTTTCGAGAAACTGGGATCTAATGGAATGTGAGGCCAATAAGAGTTATGTATGAAAAGAGTGCATGTGAAAGGAGTAGGTACTAACATAGAATGTTCTTAGAGAGTTGAAGTAGATGGCTTGATGTCAAATCCCCATATGAATCCTTGGATATAAATCATATTGGTGTGTAGGGACAAGATTTTTCATTATTTGATAATCATTAGTGAGATATGTGGGAGGATTATGGGGATGATTGACATTGTGATATAGAAGTGGAGTAGGTAGAGTAGTGAGTGGGTTTAATTTGTAAAATTTGAATGGGTCTTGGTCACCTATGATAAAATATGGATGGCCATCATGTAGGAATTTAACACACCAATGAAGTATAGAAAGTACTCCTTGTATAGTTTGGAGCAATGGACTATGAAGTAATAAATTGTACTGGATTTTTGCATCAATGAAAAAGAATACTGCAGAACAATTTTAGGCCAAATGTTTAGTAGCAAGGTGATATTTTCCATGCATAGATGTGTGGAGGAATCATAGCTACAGATGGAAATTGATGACAAAATGATGTGAGGAGAATAAGTTCCAAGTTCTTTGAAGAAATGTGAGATTCTTAAGGGGTAAGTCTAGCAAGTTGGTGGATAATTAAGTGAACATAAAATCCCAAAATTAGATGCCATGATCATGGTTTGTAAACCATGCTCGTGGAATTATTTTTATAGTTTTGGTGATTTTGAGCCTAAAACTATGATCACGGTTTTAAATCGCAATCGCAATCCTCTGAGCCAAAAAAATAGACCCGCGACTCCTCATTTTCCCCCATTTTTCCTTTCGACCCAAGATTTACCCTAGACCTTTGGTACTCACACATTGAATAACCCCTAAAAATTACTCTTCGGACTTCGGATCATGATAGTTTCAACCATGCTGCCAAGACAAAGAGGTAAGCCCTCGATTTTAATCATTGTTTTTACATTTTAGTTTTTTTGTGATTTTCATCGGATTTTCAATTTTTAATTTATGTATACAATTTTTTTGTTTTTCCAGGTTGCTCAACAAGCTCATAATCCTACAAACCATCAAAATATTCCTCAAAACCCTTCTCCAAACATAGATTCACCTCTTGTGGCACCTTTTATCCCCATGGAACCAAAGCAGAACACACACTTATATCGTTGGAAGAATCGACAAAATAAATTTGTCATTGAGAATATTATTTAGACTATAAGAAAAAATTGTTCTAGAAATCCATCCCGCATGACTTTAGCCAACACATTGTAAACATTGATTGGTGAATTTGACTCCGTAACTAACCAAATAGCCAACACATTGTAAAAAGACTATGTTTGTGCATTATTTACTAACAAGAGAGCAACTGCTCCCTGCAACTACTTGTAAACGGTTCCGAATCCATTGGTGTCATGACGAATGAATCAAGAATAATTTTTTGGACCGATGGTGGATGGTTATTGATTATCCACCATTCAGCAAAAATGAGGTTCCTCTCCATTTTTGAAGAAATTATATTGCGAGTTCATGCTTAATGAGGTCCCAAATTATTTTAGCTTTTATGATTTTTATGTGCGAGGAGGTGGATCTCGCACATAGTAGACCTAGTGCACACATAGGTCAACCAAGGATCCCCATGCCTTAAAACCCCCACTGTCTTAAGTTATTCCTCCTACGGGAGGTTATGGAGATTGACACACTACATGCATTGAGGGAGATCACCGACACTCGACCCGAAGATAGTGACCAGATTACATCTGGTGATGTTGGTGGAGGCGCCAGTTCTAGCGCACCACACCACTGTGGATCATGTGGTGCCATATGCACTAGGGGTGAGACATCATTTTCTAGATCATATGATTTATTTTCTTTAAATGAGATGATGACAGATGTTTTTGGAACTGGTACAAATGATCATGGTATTTCATAGGTAAATATCAAATATATTAACAATAGTTTAATTCATGTTTGAGATTTTAATATATATGTATTTGATTTTACGTCATGTACATACATGTAAAAACTAATATTTTATTTTATTTTAAATAGTAAGAGCCGTGAAGGAAACATCTGACGTCAACATGCTAGCTACTACAACTAGGCATGTTACAAATGTAAGTTTCAAGTTGTACTTACATTTCAAATTTCATTTGATTGCACTTTTATTAGTATAATGTTTCATGTGTACATGTAAATATTAATATATGTTTGTCTTTTATACACGGGAGACTAGTGGGTTATCATCGATCTGGGAATTGAGGCTAATGGCACACCTCACATGACTTTTACATAGGTTAGTTTCTCTTTATACTTTATTTCTAATTGTGGAAGTTCATGTGGATTATTCTTTGGGTTTGTTATGTGGTAGTCATGTAGATTAATATTGATTTGTACATGTTTTTTTTTATAGCTTATGACTGCCAAAGAGACTCCTCCATATATGCAGACTATGGAGGTTGTTGTAGATACTACCATAGCATTTGTAGATCCACTAACTGAGGTACAATTTTTTAAATTTGTTAAATTTTGGAGGAATTATTTCTTATTACTTAAATCTACAATATCAAATGTTGTACATGAAATATTTAATTTGAAATTTAATTATTTATATGTATCTTACCCCTCGTGAGTCTATTGTTGTCCCTGTGATGCGTCAACAACAAATTGATAGGAATCATGACATTGTGGTAATATTTCACATGCATTTTAATTCAAAATTAAGTTTCTAAATTTTGAATGTATTTTAAAAATTTGGGTGTCAAAAACTTGTTGTTTATGAATGTGTAGGTTAGGTTGCATGCCTTCTTAGAGATGAGTAGGACCACACGGATGAAATTTTTAGTGGCATCTCCCTCCAACACATCTCCAGTCATGGAAATGCTACTTCTAGCAAGGCGAAGAGAGGGAATATGTTTCATGATTAGATTAATAGGACTGGATATATATATATATATATATATATATATATGGGTTATCTAGTCCTAGTTCATAATTCTTCTTATAGTCCATTGTATATATAGCCTTATGTGACCGCATGTGGACTTATATGTATGACACTCTTGGTTCAAGATGTACACATGTTATGAAATTATATTTTGAGATTCGTGCATCCAAAACACTTAGTTCGATATGTACACATGTTATGAACTTATATTTTCGAGACGATGTGTCCAACACAGCTTAGTTTGATACATTATATATCTATGTGTTCGTTTTCATAATGATATTATTTCTATGTTTGATTCGATTTCATTGTACATGATATCATTTTATGTATGTTTTCATAACCATATATTAGTTCTATATGTATGCTTAATTTAAAATTAAAAACCACATCCAGGAGCATTAAATGGTGTAATTGTTAAGAAAACCTATTTCATTAAGAAAAACCTATGATATCCATATTAGGTTAACTACTAAAGGGAAATGCGTAATTACTTTTTCACAATAATTACATAGGGTGTATGTTCAACTCTAATTAATTTATCACCTCCTAACAATTTGCACATCTTTGAAAGAATGGTTGTGATGGAATTTCTATAACTAACATTTTTTCTTTTAAAGCTAACACTCAGCTATTGCATACCAACTAATGCGAACATTGTTAGAAATAAGTGAAGTAGATTTCATCTTGAACTATATGAATATAACGTTACTATATTGTAACATTACATGGTACAATTGTTAATAAATTAAGGGAAGCATTTACATTGTTTAAATATTATTCCAATAATAGTGCTTATCCCAAAGATCAATAGATACACCTTATCTCTTTTTAATTTGGTGTTATGCCAATCAACTAAGAAGTTACACATGACTTGATTATCATAAGTAGATTCACTTCCCTATTAAGTCCTATATGTTTTTGTATTTAATCACACACGTTAAAAACCTGATTTTTGTATACCCTACAATCCTTCTAGTCCAAAATACACATTTTTGTGAGGGGGTTTGTCAATTAATTCACATCCTTACCATTCCAAGGTATTTGAAAATATTTCAAGGTTCTTCAAGGCATTTTAAAATGATATATCAAGGAGTTTTTGAACATTCTTTACATATTTAGTTAGGATGTTTGTACATATGTTACGACATATCAATCTAGATACGAACACATAAATATGTATATTTAATGTATATTGTAAAATAATTCATGTCCTTGTATTTTACAGATGATACACTGACAATTTTTAGGCATTTCAAATGCTAACAAGTATCCTTGTCATATTTATTTAAAACCCTAACATCTAATAAAAATCTATTTCTTCAACATTTTTTTGAAACTAAGATATACCAATAGACACATATCATAAATGATGTTATATGTTATATAATGGTAAATTGAAGGTTCTTAACTTAGTTGGAAAGATATGGAAAAATATTCTTAACAAGTTCTATTGTGTATTAACATGATTAAAAAGAGATCATTTTAAAATCATTAGAGTATTTACATGGTAATGTATTAACCATGTTGCAATCTCATTGATGCTAGCCGAAATGAGTAGCATAAGAAGTCATGCCTGGATGTCATGGTCTAGTAAACTATCATCACCACACATTCGATTGGGGGTATATGCCCTCAAATTCTATGGTAGGCTCTAAGGAGGCCTGGATTAGTGTCATACTTTGCCCAATCAAGATCCTTTCTAGCATTCTTTGAGCCCTCGTGGCATAAATGTTTACAAACTACGCTTTCTAGGCGAGTCTAGGAAACGAACGGGAAAGTAGTGTGAAGTCCTACCTCGGGATGTTGTGACACCAAACCAACTATGCCAAAATGTTCAAGTGGTTAGGTGAATGCTAGAGGAGGTATCGTTTTAGTGTGTGACAACGTCGTTGCTTTCGGATACTTCGTTTGGGAGTAGTCCCTTACGAGACCCGAGACAAAAAAATTGTTTAACTTCAACAAGTGACTATGCAGACTCCGTAGTACCTAGGGACATCTTTCCCAATCCTACACCTCAGGATAGGGACCCTCTACAATAGCAAGCATCTATTTTTACTTCTCTAAACAGTGCTCTTACTTCCCTATTATTTGCAAACACGTGAAATAGTGCACAGTTTGAGCCGAGTGTAAGGCTATCAAATGTTGTATTTTATAAACGGTGTGTCATGACAGAAAAAATGACTACTTTTAAAGGTCCAGTGGCTAGGTGAATGCTAGAGGACGCATCGTTCGTGCATGAAAATGTCGTTGCTTCTGGGCTACTTCATTTGGGCGTAGTCCCTTAAGAGCCCCGAGACCAAAAATCATTCAACTTCGATGGGTGACTACTTAGACTCATCGCACCTAGAGATGTCTCATCGATCCAACACCTCTTCGTAGGGACCAAATTCAATAAAATATCTCAATTTTTTCCTTCTCCAATCAGTGCTCTCACTTTGCCTCATGGTTTGCAAACGCGTGAAATAATGCGCTTTGTGTTAGAATTTGAAGATTCTAATAAATATAGATTTAATAAACTTACATATTATATAATGTTACAATAAATAATTAAATAAACATTACATCATAACATAAGTAAATAAAGGAATACTTACAGAAAATAAATAACATAGGTGACACATTATTTATAGTGGAAAACCCCAATAGGGTAAAAATAACTTTGAAATAAATTTTTACTTAAGATAACTTATTTTACATTGAGTAAGATCACCTCCTCCTTTAAAACCATGTTTACTAAGGGTAAAACTGAATCACTTGATTTTCACACATTTAATATATTTCTTGAATATATCAAATGAGGACCTAAAGTCCTTTTTATATAAGGTGATCGGGTATGTCTCCCGACCCACCTTTTCAACCTAAAGTGGTTGAGATACACTTAGGTTTATAATATTTAATATTTATAAATATAATCATTTCATAATTTTAAATATTTAACCTAAAGTATGTACCTAGGTTAACATATTTAATAATAGAAATATAAATAGTTCATATTATTAAATATTAACCTATATATTAGTGATGTACCCATATACATTAAGGGCTAGCCACACCACTTAATCATTATGTTGCAAGACTCCCCCTTAATGTTAAGTGAGATAACATATCATATGCCAATAGATTACCCGCCCGTGGTACCCTACACGATTTACAAATTCCTTAAACCATAAAGGTTTTAGGCTACCATATCAATTGAAGGAATTATAACACCTTCATCATACTCAATTTACCTTTTGGTACAGAAAGATTTGGAATCCCAAAGATCATCCCATGATAAGTGGCTAAGTATGATTTGTGAGTTTTACATGTTCTCACAGTTCTCATAAAAGGTTATCAAACTCAAGCATATAGGAGCCTTTACAACCAACGAACCCCTTAACAATATGCTTTTACTTTGGATGTTTACCAAGAAAATCAATAACACTAAAAAGTTTACTTGAATACCGCCTTTAATATCTTTCTACACTTATTTCTAAAAAAGAAGTCGAGGAGGTATACATACCCGAAGGTCTTTTTATAATTTCTCAAAGGTATTTTATAAATGCCCGAAGGTATTTTTACAAAAACCAAGTTCCATTAGGAGGTGAAATTTTCACGCACACGCCCCCTCAATGGAAACTCTGAAAATCCAATCTTTTCACAAAAGTGAAAACTCTGCAGAAGATTCGGGGACTTTGCGAAGATGTCAAAGAACTCCGCTCTTCGATCAACTTGAACTTGATATTTATATCATCACTTTATACCTTCTCATGGGTGAAGTGTAGATGTATCTCAATGTTCTTCATCCTCTAATATTCAAGTACATTCTTAATCAAGAGTAATACAACTCTTACCACTACATAGAAGAGAAATACTTCCTTTACCTTCCATGTGTATTTCTACCAACAACTCATTTTGCAGCCACATGACTTTTTACCTCTTCCATTTTACTTCTTTGCCTTAATAGAAGAAATGGAGATTGTTGATTGTATTTTTGTTCCAAGTAATTGTTCCTATAACAAAAACTTGAATAGATATCCAGATATTTTATAACACAACATCAATATGGTTAGAATCAAAAAATCCATATAACATATCATTTTCATTCTTAGTATAATGCAACCTATAATTGATTGTTCCTTTCAAATATCTAAAAAATGATTCCTCCATAAACCTTGAAGTAATTCCTTATGATAGGAAATATATGATATAGTTATAGTTAAATAAATCAAACTATCAACTAACAACATATAACAAAAAGGATCAACCTTTTTCATATGGAGATTTATGATCAATATTTATTCAAACTTCTATTGAAGTAGAAAATGGTTTAAAATCAATCATAAGATACTTTTTCAATACAGTGGTTGCATATTGTGTTTTGAAAAATAATAATAGAATGAAATATAGTCATACAAATATCATGATGTGAGAGACCTAAGTCATTCATTTCAAAGTTCGCTTTAATTTCCTCTGTAATCCTATGAATTAAATAATAATTGTCACCAAACATAAGCAAATCATAAACATATATACATGTAATGATAATATGTGAGCCTTATTGCTTAATGAATATATCATTATTAGAAGAACAATTGACGAAACCTAACAGATTTAAAGAAAGAAATAATTTTCACATACCAATATCTAAGAGCTTGTTTTAAACCATACAAGGATTTCTCAACTTACAAACATAGTTTTCTTTACCAATTTCTTCAAATCCTTTAGGTTGAAACATGTAAAGTTCTTATTTTAAATCGTAATTAAAAAAAGTAATTTTCTTATGCATTTGGTGGAATTCCCACCCAAATTGAGCGGTGATTGCAAATAAAGCCATAACAATACTCATTTTAGCTATAAGAAATGTCTCAACATAATCAATACCAAGTTTTTGAGTGAAACTTCTAGCAACAAGTCTAGCTTTATATTTTTTAATACTACCATCAACATTGTAATTTACTTTGTATATCCACCTAGACCATATAATACTTTGTGGCTTAGGTTCATACAAGGTAATTAATACATAGTACATATGAAGGCTTTTGGCCATTTTCCTAAGGCTAATAGGATTTGAACTTTGTAATATAGAGTGAACCCAATTTAATTTCTTATCTACAAAGATAAGAGTTTTAGAAACATCTATAGAATCAAAACATCATCATGACCATTTACTAAATTAGAATCAAAACCATTATTTAGAAGCATTTAATGAAGTAACTTCAAGAGAAGAAGACAACACATGTAAACCTTTCACTAGATTATATCTAGACATTTCATATAAGCTTCGATAATTAACATGTCCTAACCTTTCATGTCATAGTTTTAAATTATTCAAACTTTGAGATATAAAACAAGATGTAGAAGAGAAATCATCAAAAATATACAAACCATTTCTTTGAATTCCTTCAGCTATTATACTCTCATTACTATCCTTGATATACCAAGTATCCTTCATGCATGGATTCTAGTTGTGTCCATACCTCTTTCGAATGTTTGATATTACCAATGTGTAGAAGGTACTCATTGTTCACATTGTGTAGAATCATAGAAAGAGTTTCCTGCATTTGTTGCAAGAATGTATTCATGTTATCTATAGTTACTCGATAACCGGTGGGAGAAACCTCAGATCAAGAAATAATCACCTAGAGTTTTCTCGCTATAAATTATGTTTTGATCCGAATGTTTTAGTTGGTTTCATTCAAGATATGAGTTTTGTCAAGACAGAAATAGTTAGATGTCATTGTTTTCCTAAACTTGTAAAACACACCCCATTATAATATACAATGTACCACGAATTAGATACATATTTATCGATAATAAAAACAACACTTTTAATAGAATCTTATCTAAATTTTATAGATCTAAAGAAACTATTTGATTATAACTAATTATGTCATGATAATGCATACTAATTACCCTCCCATGATCAAAATAATAAACCTTAATATAAATGGCTCTGCATTATACCCCATATTTATATAAAAAATATTTTCGGCAATATAGAAGAGAATAAGAGACCCCTAAGAATGCATAACTTCAGATTTTAGGAAAAAATTAATGTAGATAAAGATCCAACCATCTTAGATTTGATGACTAAATGACAGATATAATGGATTTTTTTTTTTCTATCATGACGGTCATTTGACCATCAATTTTAACATAGTGAAAGTTTTCTAGAATCTACGAGCTTAAATTTGACGTCTAAATGACTATCATACTGTCTTATGTTTGGTCTACCATGATGGTCATTTGACTGCTTAATGAACCCAAAACTTGTTATGTATTTCCAAAATGTGAAATTACATAATTTTTTCTTCTTTATAATATTACTAAGGTTATATTTTAATACATTATAATAACCTATTATAATTTATAATGTAAAAATATATACATTTTTTTAAAAAGAGGTATATAGTTTATAGAATGTAAATAAAAAACAACATATAGTTCATAAAAATTATAAACTATAGTATATTTTTATATATTAAAAAAACACATAATCCTTATTAAAGGTGTTTAAAGAACATACACTAGGTTAAAAGAATTTTACCAAATGCAAGTAGATTTATGAAAGTATAGATAACCTATTTTTTTATGAGGGAACAAGTAATTTCACCCGACCAATGAAATAAATTAAAATCTTTATTTTCATGAACCTTGTCTTATCCCTTCATTTACTCTTAATTTTACCCTACACACATTTAAAATTATAGAAAGATTAAAAATTATTTTATATAATTCTTAAAGCTAAAAATGTTAAAACTTTTATGTGGCTATAACTACCAATACTTTAATAAACATTTACCACATTTCACGTGGGCCACCGATAAACTAGACATTTTTAATTCTCTATTTATACTTGAGAATTTCACATTTATACCTGAGATATTATCTCATTTTTATTCTCCACTCCCACTCTTATATTAAAGAAAACCTTTAAATAGGTTTATTCATATAGTTTTTATAAACTATAAGATATAAATGAATGGGTCTCCCTTACATGGATAATATAAATGGTTAGGGACACATGTTAGGTTTTATTTAATAAGTATTAAAATTTGAAAAGTAATCCCTTTATGGCCAAGAAATAAACACAGGCCCCCTTACTAAAAAAATGTAAGCACTCTGGTTTTTGTTTAAACATATATAAACTAAATCTAATAAAATTTATATTTTAAGTAGTTTAAAATAACCATATATATAAACTATGATTCAAACTTAGGTTGGTTTCTTTTATATATATATATATATATATATATATATATATATATATATGCCTAGATTTATAAGTTAAGTTTAACTATGATTTAAACTTAAGCTTAAAATATGGTATGTTGACTCTTCCCTCAATCCCATGTAATTTTAATATGCTTCAAGCTTTTAATATATGTTTTTTTCAAAATTATATAAATTTTAATATGATGTTTATATAAATTATTATATAAACATTATTTTATATTATATATTTTTAATTTAAAAATAATAATATAGTTTTCAAATTATATAAGATATAGTTATAGATTAACTATAAACTGTAGTTTTTCAAATCAAATCCTTTTACATGGGACCAAAGAACATGGATATGAATTTACCTTATGAAATATTTAATTTGCAAACATTTGAAATTATAAAAACATGATAATTATTTCATATAGTAGTAAATCCTTTCTTTTTTTGTATGTGATTTTTCACGCAGTAAATATTTGAAGCCCTTTCACTGTGCACACATCAATCTCCAAAAAATATTAATTCCATATAATTTACAAAATGTAAATGAAATGAAGAATCATATCATATTACATATCCTAAAAAAAGGGATTTAAAATTGAAAAGCCCTAAAAAATTTACCGGGAGTTTAATTGCACAAATGTAATGTCAAAATAAATTGGAGAAAAAGGAGACTAGATACTTTTAAATACCCTTTCAGGTTGGTTAAAAAAACTCGTGTAAATTAAATAAATAAAATACAAAACATTTGATCTTAATTTATTTAATTTACCTTGCTCATTAACATGTTAGAATTTGAGGATTCTAATAAATACAGATTTAATGAACTTACATATTATATAATGTTATGATAAATATTTAAATAAAAATTACATCATAACATAAGTAAATAAAGAAATACTTACAGGAAATAAATAATGCAGGTGACACATTATTTATAGTGGAAGACCCTAATAGGATAAAAACCACTTTGAAAACAACCTTTTACTTCATAGAACTTATTTTACATCCAGTAAGATCACCTCCTCCTTTAAAACCCTATTTACCAAGGGTAAAACCAAATCACTTGATTTGCACACCTTTAATACATTTCTCAAATATATCAAATGAGGACCTAAAGTCCTTTTTATATAAGGTGATCAGGTATGTCTCGCGACCGACCTTTTCAACCTAAAATGGTTGACACATACACCTAGGTTTATAATATTTAATATTTAGAACTATAATCATTTCATGATATTAAATATTTAACCTACATTATATACCTATGTTAGCATATGTAATAATAGAAATATAAATATTTCATATTATTAAATATTAACCTATGTATTTAATATACATTAAGGGTTGGCTAGACCACTTAATCATTATGTTATGTGATTTGAGCCAATGTAATGTAAGGATGTCAAACACTATATTTTGTAAACACAGGGGTTGTGGCACCAAACTCACTACGAACGACACATCCGGGTGGCTAGGTGAATGCTAATGGAGGCATCACTTTGGCGCGTAACAACATCGTTTCTTCAAGGATACTTCATTCGGTCGTAGTCGCTTAAGAGCCATGAGACCAAAAATCATTCAACTTCGACGGGTGACTACATGGACTCCATGACACCTAGAGATGTCTCATCTGATCCTACACCTCAGCGTAGAGACCCACTACAATATACTACCTCTATTTTTCCTCCTCTAATCGGTACTCTCGTTGCTCTCTATTATTTACAAACATGTGAAATATCAGAATTTGTGCCAACGTAAGGTTGTCAAATGCTATATTTTGTAAACAGTGGGTTAGGGCAGCAAATTGACCGTTCCGACATGTCCGTGTGGTCAAGTGAATGCTAGAGGAGACATCATTTTGGTGTGTAACAATGTCATTTCTTTTAGGCTACTTCGTTTGGGCGTAGTCCCTTAAGAGCCCTGAGACCAAAAAAATTCAACTTCAACAGGTGACTACTTGGACTCCGTGGCACATAGAAATGTATCATCTAATCCTAAACATCGGCATAGGAACTCTATACAATATCCTATCTCATTTTTTCCCTTCTCCAATTGGTGCTCTTGCTTATCCCATTGTTTTCAAACATGCGAAATAGTGCATGCTTTGAGCCGTGTAAGACTCACAAACGCTATATTTTACAAATGGGGTGTTGTGGCCCCCAAATGGTTGTGTCAAAACATCCAAGTGGCTAGGTGAATGCTAGAGGAGACATCTTTTTGGTGTCAACAACGTCATTTCTTCCCGGCTATTTTTTTTGTGCATAGTCCCTTAAGATCCCGAGACCAAAAAATCGCTCAACTTTGATGGGTGACTAAGCGGACTTTGTGGCACCTAGAGACGTATCTTATCCTACACCTCGTGTAAGGAACCTCTAAAATAGCCTACCTTTGTTTTTTTCTTCTCAGTAGTTGAGTCGTTGTTTGCCCTATTATTTGTAAACACGTGAAATAGTGCATTTTGAGTCAATACAAGGTCACAAACACTATATTTTTCAAATAGTGGTTCGTGGCACCAAACCAACTATGCTTTGACATGTCCAAGTAAAAAAGTGAATGCTAGAGGAGGCATCATTTCATTACACAACAACATCATTTCTTCCGGGATATTTCATTCGGCGTAGTCCCTTAAGAGCCCCGAGACCAAAAATCATTCAACTTTGACAGTGACTACTCGGACTCCATTGCACCTAGATATTGTTAGGAATTAGAGAAAAATATGTAGAAATAATTCCTCAAACCACAATAGTAGAAAACTATATAGTAGAATTATTCTTGCAAAAATATAACAACATAAATAAATAATGCACAAAAGAAGACAAGAAAAGATTTAACATGGTTCACCCGATGTGGGCTACGCCCACCAATAACTTACTCATATTTTATTATCAACAAGAGTAAAATAAATCTCACAATTTTCTCACAAAGCTTATGAAGTAACAACAGAATACCAAAGATGTTAAACCACATCTAAACCACAATTAACACCCAATTGCTTAACCTTGATCACTCTTGATCAGCTCTTGATCACTAAGACTCAAGACCTTTTGAACACATAAGATATCTTCAAGATACTTTGAACACCTCTATTTATAGGATTACAATCCTTTTAAGAAGTCCTAAAGCTAAACCTAGAAGTTTGAAATTCACAACCTTTCAACTTCCCATGGCTGGAAAAATTATCATGATGTTAACACCAATTAAGAGCATATTAACAAATGATGACACAACAACGTCCACAACAAACGACTACAAAATGCTCCTGAAGTCTCCAAACTTAACCATTCAAACTCAAACACTTTAACACTGATTCCAGAAGACCAAAAATAGGCTCCACACCCCAAAAATACCCCACTTAGAGACTATTTCCACTTAGCAAAGTTCTTAACCCTTCATTATCAGCCATGAAGGCCAATCAAAATTGAACACAACTTCGATTCTCCTTGTGACTACCTTAGTCATCATATCCGCATGATTCTGACCGGTATGAATCTTTTCCATATTCAACTTATCTTCTTCCAAAGCTTCCCTGATGAAATGATATCTCAGATGAATGTGCTTCATCCTTAAGTGGAAAGATGATTTCTTTACCAAATGAATAATGCTTTGACTATCACTATGTTGTCTCCCAAATTCCTACTTATGACCCAAATCATCAAGCAAATGCTATAGCAAAATTATCTCCTTGCTTGCCTCTTTGGTAGCAACATACTTAGATTTTGTGGTTGACAAAGCCACAACCTTTTGTAATTGTGAAATCCAACTCACCATTGTATCACCAACCATAAATACATAACCTGTCATGATCCTCCTGCTATCCAAATCTCCTTGCATGTTTGAATCTACATAGCCATGTAATTTAGTGTTTGATCCACCGAAATACAAGATGCTCCCATGGTCCCTCTCAAATACCAAAGAATCCACTTTAGTGCCTGTCAGGTGCTCTCTACCTAGATTACTTATAAACCTTCTCACTAATCACACTACATGGGCAATTTCAAGCCTACTACATACCATAGCATACATCAAGCTACCAACTTCTGATGAGTATGGTACCCTGGACATCTGGATTCTATCCTCCTAAGTCTTGGGACTCTACTCCTTTGATAATTTAAAGTGACATGCCAAAGGAGTACCAACAGGTTTAGCATCCTGCATATTAAACCTCTCAAGACCTTCTTTGTGTAATCTTTTGAGATAATACTAACTTCCTTTCCTTTTGTTCTGAGTTATCTCTCATACCAAGGATTTGTTTTCCTACCCCCAAATCCTTCATAGTAAAGGAGTCACCTAGCTACTTCTTGAGTACCTTTATTTATTGCATGTTCTTCCTTGCAACAAGCATATCATCCACATATAGGAACAAAACAATATAACTACTATCAAGAAACTTATTGATGTACATGTAATGGTTTGAGTGACACCTAGAGTAACCCTACTCTTGCATAAAACTATCAAACTCCATGTACCACTACTGTGGAGCTTGTTTCAGGACATACAACCCTTTCTTCAATTTTCACACTAACCTCTCCTTCCCTTTCACCACATAACCCCGTGGATGATGCATGTAAAATTCTTCTCCAACTCACCATGAAGGAATGTAGTCTTCACATCCAATTGCTCTAAGTGTAGGTCTTCTACTACAACTAAACCAAGAAAACTCCTAATAGAAGTAATTTTAACAACATGAGAAAAAATTTCATCAAAGTATATACCTTTCTTCTCGTGAAAATCTCTTGACCACAAACCGAGCCTTGTGTTGTTTCCTTCCTCCATATTCCTCTTTGATTCTATACTCCTACTTATTCTCGCAATGCTCTCTTTCCCTTAGGTAGCTCCACCGTATCCCATGTCCGGTTTTCCAAAAGAGATCTATGCTCTTAATCCATGGCCTTGCTCCCACTTCTTCGTGGTATCAACCTACACTACTTCCTAAAAACACTCTGTCTCTCCACTTTTAGTGAGCAATAAATAATTCAAATACCTTCTCACCCTAGAATACCTTCTCACCTAAGGGTTTTGGGGTTCATGATGAGTAGGTATCTGAACTAGCTATACCAAAACATGTTGTACTGAACCACCCATTGGACACCTTGTTGTCCGTAATTTCCTCTAACACTGTCTATTCTTTCTTTGATTCCTCTTTCTATTCCTGTAACTATATTTATACATGAATTTTTCATTAAAGACAATATCTCTAGACCAAAATATTTTCTTTTCTGTAAGACTCAAAATACGGAAACCAAAGTCATCTTCACCATAGCCAACAAAGGTTCATTTTTCATACTTAGCCTCTAACTTGGTCCTATCATCTTTATCGATGTGAACAAATACCTCACATCCAAATACTCTAAGAAATGAGTAATCAATTTTCTTACTGCACCAAGCCTCCTCGGGTATACCTCCATCCAAATCCAAAGAGGTTCCTCATTAATCGATAAATAGTTGTGCTTACCGCTTCCCTCCCCAAACATGAGTGGCATCCTGCGTGTAACCTCATGCACTTAGCACGCTCCATGATTGTCATGTTCATTATCTCGACACTCCTTTTTCTAGTGGAGTATTTGGAACCGTTCTTTGTTTGCGAGATCCCATTTACCAAACAAGAATCAAGAAATTCATTGCTCCAATACTCCCCTCCATTATCCGACATGAGAAATTTTAACTTGAGAACTATTTCATTATCAACCAATGCTTTCCATATTTTTAAAGTTTCAAACACATCATATTTATTTCTAATGCAATATACCAAAACTTTTATAGTTGTATCATCAATAAAAGTGACATAATAACATGAACCAAAGTAGAGTTTACCTAAGCTAGCCCCATACATTTGTATGCACTAACTCCAACATACCCTCCTTCCTCGTAGGTCCAACCTTGAGGAATCTCACCCACTTCTATTTCCCATAAATGTAGTCCCCATAGAAGTCCAAATCTAACTCTTTTAATACGTGCAACCTATCCTTTATAATCTTCATGCCCTTATGACTCATATTTGGATTCTTGTTGCAAAAATAAAATGACAAGTAATCTAGACTTTTTTTATAGTTTTGATGATTTATTGAATAGTTGTGTTACTCTTGGAAATAATAATATTGTGTCTGTAAAAGGAAACATCACGGTTAATATTCTAACTAAACAGGGGAGCTAACAAATATGCATGATGTTTACTATGTTTAAGGTTTGAAGCACAACCTTCCGAGTATTGGATAGATGGTATAAAAATGATCCAAAGTTTATATGGAAGAAAATGATTACATAATTATGTAAAAATACCTTAACACTTAGTTCATAGAAAAAGAAAAGACGAACAAAATTAGGATGTTTACCTTGATGCAATAAAATCGTAGCTCTGTTCGAATCTAAGTCCTACACTAATCCAAATTAGTCAAGTTAGTCCCGCGCTTAAGTAGATGAGTCATAAACTAAGTTGAATGAGTCATGAACTGAGTCTTATGCTAATGTAAAGGATTTATGTGCTAATACAAGAGAGTCCTACGCTAATACAATTGATTCTTGCGTTGAAGGGAAACAATTAACTTTTCAATCATTCATGAAAGATGAATCATGGCTATGGAATCTAAGATATGGACATTTCAATTTTGGAGGTTTTAATTTAGTTCATACAAATAATATGGTTAAATGTGTTCCATTGATTCAAAAATAGGAAATGGTATTTGAAGGTTGTATTTTGGGGAAGCAACACACAGATTCTTTCCTAGTTGGAAAAAGAACAAGAGAAAGTTCACCTCTTAATATTGTACTTTAAGATTTATATGGACCTATGAAGACAACTTCTATTGGAGGTTATTCATATTTTATGAGATTCTTTCATGATTACACAAGGAATACATGGGTATATTTTCTAAGACATAAATCATATTCCTTTGATACATTTTTGTAGTTCGAGACATTAATGGAGAAACAAAGTTTATACTACATCAAATTTCTAAGGACAAATAGAGTAAAGTAGTATGTTTCTAATGAATTTAAGAAAATTTTCAAATATCATGGTATACACAAGAAGTTTATTACCGCTTATACACCATAGAAGAATAGTGTAGCGAAATATGAATAACATAACCATTATGGAGATGGTGTGAAGTATAATGGATGTAAATTTCCTTCAAACAGTGTCAATAGTAACAACTATTGTTTATATTTTAAACAAGTGTAAATTTTTTTGTTAAGAAACATGGTTCCTCAACAAGCATGGACAAACATGAAACATAGGGTTTCTCATTTCAATTTTTTTGGTTGTGTGGCATATGCATATATACCTAAAGAGATAAGGAATAAATTATACAAAAATGAGAAAAGTGTATCTCGTGTTGGGTATTTAAAGAATAAAAAGTGTACACATTGTACAATCCTGTCACTAGAAATGTTATGATGTATAAATATTCTTAGTTTATAGAAAATGAAGCATGAGATGGAAATATAGAGTAAACAGTTAGTATATCAATAGATATTCCACATGATGATATGGCATATGAAACTTTAGAGTGAAAAGGTAATGTAGCTTCAAATCATAGACATGCACAACACATTGTAGCACAAGCTACACCTCGTTCTACAAGACCAAATACAATATTGATGGACAACTACACAAATATAAAGTTAGGTTGGTTTTAAGAGGTTTTACTCAAAGAATATGAGATTGATTAAAACTAAAATTTTGCACCCATAGCACATTTAAACATGTTAATGATGGTTTTAGCAATTACAACTCAAAAAAATGGCCTATTTATCATATGTATGTAAAATAATCATTCTTTAATGGTTTCCATGAAGAGGAAGTTTATATGAATCATCCGTAAGGTTACACGAGATTGAAGGTCATGAAGGAAAGGTATACAAAGGGTTGAGGAAAGTGCTATATGGTCTCAAGCAAGCACCTATAGCTTGGTACGAAAAAATAGATTCTTAGTTGATTGAGAATGGTTTCAGTAGGAGTAGTAGTGAGCCTAATCTATACACCAAGATAATTGAGCAAGGTAAGATTCTAATTGTTTTTTATATGTAGATGATTTGATCATTCCTATAAATCTATCTATAGAGTAATTCAAATCTTCCATGAAGAAGGAATTTGAGATGACAAATCTTAGTCTTATGCATTACTTTATTGGCACTGAAGTTAAACAATTAGAAGGTGAAGTTTTCACTTCACAATAAAAGTATGCAAATGATGTTTTGAAAAGGTTTAACATGTTGAATTCTAAGCCAACTCCAAAACTAGTTGTAGTTGGTTTGAAGTTGACAAAATAGGATAAGGGATCATTTTTGATACAACATTGTTTACAAAGTTGGTATGAAGTCCTATGTTTATGATGGCCACAAGGCATGACATTATGTATGGTTTGAGCCTCATATCAAGGTTCATGGAATATCCAAAATATTCACATTATCAAGGTGGTAAAATAGTTTTGGGATATGTGTGTGCCAGGAAGAATCATGGAATTTTGTATTCAAGTTTAGATGAGTTCAAACTCATAGTTTGTATAAAAAGTGATAATGTTGGAAGTATAGATGACAGGAAAAGCATATATGGCTATACTTTTAACTTTGGAACAAAAATGGTTTCATGGGAATCAAAGAATCATCTCATTGTCATGTTATCTTAAGCGAGAAGAAGACTATGTCCTAAAAGTAATAAGAGAAGCATTTAAAGTTGTTTGGATGAGAATAATGCTAATAGATTTGAGGTAGAAATAAGAGGATGCTACACACATATTTTTGTGACAACAACTCAGCAATAGTGTTGTGGAAAAATTCATGTTTTCCATAAGAGGAGCAAGAAAATTGATATGAGGTATCATTTCATTAGAGAATTGGTAAATAACAAATAAATTCATCTTAAATTTTGAAGATCCAAAGATTGGTTTGTAGAAATTTTTAGAAAGGATTTTGAAAAGGAAGTTTTGAATATTTAAGAGGTTATTTAGGAGTTTGTGATCCTACATATGGCAGATATGGAAATACGAACAAAGTTTCGGAATAGTGAAAGCTACATGGTTGAAATTAAGGGGAGTGTTGGAAATATGCATGCATATGCAACATGAATAATTTCCACTGTAGCTTTTAAGGAAAGATTAGATTAGATTTATCCATGATTTATTTTATCTCCAACTTTGTCTTCTTTTTGTGAAAGTCAACTCAAATAAAAATGTGTTTTATGCATGCATAGTATGGAGGTACATTTAATGCAACAGTTTGGAATTAGAAAGTCTAGTTTAAGGGTAGTTCATAGTAGAGTTTAGAAGGAGTCGAATTTTGTTTCTTCTACTAAAATAAAAAGCAATACTTTTACACTTACTTCACTTGTAAATGATAATTCGGTTACTTATCTTATAAAAATGAATATGTTGATGCAAATGGCATACCTTACACTTCTCCTCCTAGCGTGGATAACGTACTTATGGGTAGTATCATTTTAGATGTTTAATATGTAGTAGAAATCATAGAACCCAAGTGTTACTTGAGGTAGCTTCACATGAGACATCTCATATTACATTAAAAAATAGTGTCACTTTGGAAACCATTAGTGGTATGATACAACCCTTGAATGACCCTCTAGAGACTTATGCCATAACTTTTCAAGATGTTTGTTCCATTATACATGTAGTAGGTGATTTAAAATGTTATCTTCAAACACCGACCCTTAACAAAAAATCTTATTATGCTAGCATTGATAATAATACTATCAATGGAAATACTATTTTGTGCAAGATTTTCCATTGTTCATTCCATGAGAATATTTTCATACCTATATTTCCATTGTTTGATGGTACATACAATAATTATTTATACCTTAATAATTCTAGGGATATTTGTTTGAAATATGCATGCATGTGCAATATGAATAATTTCCATCATAGCTTTTAGGAAAGATAAGATTAGATTTATTCGTTCTTTAGTTTAACTCTAGCTTCTTATTCTTGTTAGGGAACTAAAATAAATTAAAATAATTTTTTTATTCATGAACAACATGTGGGTATATTTAAAGAAGAATTTCAGATTTAGAAAGTCCAGTTTAAGGGAAGTTCATATTTGCATTTAGAAGGAGTCTTTACTATTTAATAAGCAGCAATTGTAATTACATAGATACAAGTATATGCACATACGATGCACACACAACTTGAATTTTATAAGCCAAAGCTTTGATAGAAGTGAAGTGAATGAATAAGATTGTTTATGCACATTAGCGCTAGTTTGAGTATTACTTTTTTTTTATGCTAGTTAGTTTTCTTGTTTATTTTTTGTTTGTTGTTTAATACTGAATATTTTATAAAATTAGTATAAAAGCATTGTTTCATAGCAAATTATGAAATTGGTAAGAAGTTATGTCTTCTACATCTAGTATGCAGACACCATAGTTTAATGCAAAAATTATGAGTACTCATCATTGACAATGAAGGCATTATTCATATCTTAGGATGTGTGGGAGATCGTTGAGGTTGGGTACACAAAACCCCTAGATGTAGTAGGGTATAAAAACTTTCTTAGTAAAAGAAATACACTCAAGGAATTATGGAAGAAAGAGGGAAAATATCTATTCTATATTCATCAAGAAATGTATGAAATCATTCTTTAGAGAGTGGCAACATTCAGTCAAGCAAAGATCACATGGGACACACTACAAGTTTCATATCAAGGTAAGGAGAAAGTAAAAACCACCAAGCTACAATTACTTCATAGAGATTTTGAGAATTTATCAATGAAAGATTCAGATTCCGTAGAATCATTTTTTACTTATGTAGTTGGCTTAGTCATCAAATCAAATCCCATGTTGATACTATTGAAGACAAAAGGATTATTGAAAAATTGCATAGAAGTTTTCCTACAAAATTTGATCCTTTAGTTGTTACTATTTAAGACACTAAGGATCTGAGTTAATTTTCAATTGATAATTTTCATGCATTACTAATAAATCATGAACAAAGGATAAATAGATAACATACAGTTATAGATCAATATTTCTCATCTCAGAGAGTAGGTATTCTAGGATAAATAAGAGGTAATTTAGCCAAGAGACAGAGGGAAGAAGTACATCTAGAGGACACAACCGTGGTTCATAAAAATCAGGTGGAGTAGGATAGAGTCAAGATCACAGCTTATGGTGAAAGACAAGATAAGTCTCATGTTTAGTTCCATTATTGTAATAAGTATAAGAATTATGCTTATGATTACAAGAAAAATCAATATGATCAAGAGAGGAAAATTCAAAATGAGGTTGGAAGCTCTACTTCTAGATCTATGTTTATTGGATGCATAAGGATTTCCAAAGAATTACATTCTTTATCATCTATTTAGTGAAATTTATTGAAAGAAAGTCCATGTGATGTATGGTATTTGGATTCTTGTAGCAACAATCACATGACAAGTAATCTATATTTTTTTACATTTTTGATGATTTAGTGAATAGTTATGTTACTCTTGGAAATAATAATATTGTGTCTGTAAAAGGAAACATCACAATTAATATTCTAACTAAATAGGGGAACTAACAAATATGCATGATGTTTACTATGTTTCAGGTTTGAAACACAACCTTATGAGTATTGGATAGATGGTATGAAAAGGATACAAATTTTATATGGAAGAAAATGAGTGCATGATTTTAGTAAAATACCATAACACTCAGTTCATAGAAAAAGTGAAGATGAGAAACATTATGATGTTTCCCTTGATATTTTTTTTTTTAATATTGGTAAATAGTTTTTAAGAAACTATACCCTTGTGTACAAAAAGGAGGCCTAAAAGCTAAGAGAGAGCAGCAAAAGCACAAAAGTTATAGCAAAGAACACCGAAGCCTAGAAACAAAGAACACAAACGAGACTTAAAACGGCAACAAAACAGCAAGCCTCTACTTCTTGGCGCTTGATCAATACTCATCTTTACTTTTTCCAAGCATGATACATACCCACCCTTGATATTAAAACTAAGAAAAAATAAGAAATTAGATCTATTTGCAGCAAAATCGGTAGCTCGGTTTGAATCTAAGTCCTACACCAATCTAAATAATTCAAGTTCTAAGTCATGTGCTTAGCGGATGCGTCATGAACTAAGATGAATGAGTCATGCACGAGTCTTATGCCAATGTAAAGGATTTATGTGCTAATGCAAGAGATTCCTACGCTAATACAGTTGATTCTTGTGCTAAAGGGACACAATTAACTTTTCAATCATTCAAGAAAGATGAATCATGGCTATGGAATCTAAGGTATGGACATTTAAATTTTGGAGGTTTGAATTTACTTGATACAAAGAATATGCTTAAAGGTTTTCAATTGATTCAAAAATAGGAAAGGGTATTTGAAGGTTGTATTTTGGGGAATCAACATAGATATTCTTTCCTAGTTGGCAAAAGAAAAAGAGAAATTTCACCTATTAAGATTGTATATTAAGATTTATGTGGACCTATGAAGACAACTTATATTGGAGGTTGTTCATATTTTATAAGAATCATTAATGATTACACAAGGAATACATGGGTATCTTTTTCGACATAAATCTGATTCCTTTGATACATTTTTGTAGTTTGAGGTGTTAGTGGAGAAACAAAGGGGATACTACATCAAATTTCTAAGGACAAACAGAGGAGGTGAGTGTGTTTCTAATGAATTTATGAAAATTTTCAAATATCATGGTATACATGAAGTTTACTACTAGGTATACACCACAGCAGAATGGTGTGGCAGATATGAATAACATAACCATTATAGAGATGGTACGAAGTATGATGAACGTAAAGCGCCTTCAAACATGTGTTAGCGATAACAACTATTGTTTATATTTTAAACAAGTGTCCAATAAATTTTTTTAAGAACATGGTTCTTCAACAAGCATGGACAAACATGAAATGTAGTGTTTCTCATTTCATATTTTTTTAGTTGTGTGGCATATACACATATACCTAAAGCGCTAAGGAAGAAGTTATAAAAAAAAGGAGAAAAGTGTATATTTTTGGCTATTCAAATAATAAAAAAGCATACATGTTATATAATCTTGTCACTAGAAAGGTTATTATCAATAGATATTCTTAGTTTATAGAAAATGAAGCATGAGATGGAAATATAGAGTAAACAGCTTAGTGTTAGGAAATCATATATAGTGCTCACATTATTCATATATATGGATGAATAATATTATGTAATATATTATGAGTTGTAATAAACAATCTCATAATATCAGGTTAGTATATTATATACGTGAGTTGTTTGGGAGTTATAACAACTCACATATATATAGATTTGTGGTTGAGTTGTTTCCTACTTAATAGGAAACTATCTCCCTATATATTTGAAGCTTGTTCATTATGTAATGATCCGGAATGAATTGAAGGTGAATTATTATTCCGTGAATTATATTTTTGTGAAAACCTGGTGTGTGCTTTTCATTTGGTATCAGAGATTTGGTTTGTGTAATGGAACAAAAAGAATGTTTGATCAGATCTAAGGCATGTTTTCATTTGCATGATGTCTACACCTGGTGATTTGTAAATATCTCCATCTGCAATTCGACTGTAGATCTGCATGTGTTGCACCTTGGCATGTTCGTAGTCCAAGCATGAGAGAGGAGATATATTGGCGTAGCTGTTTGAGTGGATTAGTAGTTTTATAGCTATATTGAATATTGAAATAAAAATGTGGCTGAGTGTGATGTATTCACATTGTGTATTGATAGATCTGTGCAATCTATCAAAGATCTGACACCTGCAGATTGGTGGAAAATTCATCGAGCTCATTTCCCAAATAGAAAGATCTGATTTTACATTGTCATTCAAATAGTTGGCGAATTCAGAGCTCACGCATTTGTTGTCCTAGACGTATTTGAGGAGAGTCTTTTCTCTATCCAATGTCATTCAAATCAGGTGATTCACACATAGACTGTCCTGATGTGGAGCATTAGAAGCCTGACAAAGCTATCTCGCAACTCTACAGTCAACACGTCTGAAGATGTCTCATTCTCCATGCGGCCACTAAGATGATTCTCAAAATGCATATATCAACACCATGCAGATCTAAGATGCATGCATTCAAGCTTTTTAAGAATTTGTTTTTGAATAGAAAAGTTATGATGGTCTTCTCTTAAACGTGGCCTCCCCACACGCATACGCCTCTCACATGTTGTAGTCAATAGTAAGCATGTGTTTTCAAAATGTGTATTGTTTGTCTTTATTTATCATATAATGATTTTCATTTAAAAAGTAATCTCAGTTTATTACTTTTTTAAAAAATTAGTCCAATTGTCATATTGTCTTTGGACACATTTTCAGTTGAAACCAACGTCCATTTTTTTAACATGGCTAAGTTGAATCGAATGGAAAAATTCAAAGGAAAATATTTTTACACATGGCAGGTGAAAAATCATTTGTTATTAATCAACAAAGATTTGTGGGAGATTGTGGATGGAAAAGCAAAGAAACCAAGAGATGCAGATGAAGCGACAATATGGGACATCAAAGATTGAAAAGCCATAACAATCATTGGATTGGGATTGTCTGATGCGTATTTGCATCATATAGATTTGTCAAAATCCTCAAATATAATTTGAACTACACTAAACAAACTATTTGGATTGCAAAGCGAAGCGCAAGCGCAACAAGATCACTAAAACAAAAGTTGTTCGGACTCAAAATGGAGGAAGGTGACAACATGGTGGAACACATAAGTAAGTTTCGTTCTGTATTAAATAATTTAGCTAGAATCAAAGTAGATGTTCCCGACGATGATGCAAAAGTATTTTTACTTAATAGCATGCCTCCTAGCTATTCTAATATGGTCTTCACTTTGAGAAAAATCAATCCAAGTCTAGAAGACTTGATTTCTTCTTTGATAGAGGATGAAAATAGAAAAAATAAAATTTAAATAGAAGAAAAAACATTATATGGAACACATGGTAAAAAGAGATACAATCATTCTTTCAAGCAAGGTTCAACCTCCCAGGATCCAAAGAAAAGGCTTATTTGTCACTATTGTAATGTGTCTAGACATGGAATAATGTTTTGTAAACAACGAGCTAGGGATCTGTTGGATGGTAAATTGAATAATAAAGATTTTATTTCTGAAAATAGAGAAGAAGAAAGTGATTGGGAAGCAGGATCCAACCATTCACATGATAGAGAAGTTGCTTTACTCAAGATAGTGAAGAAGAATTTCTCTTCTAAAAATAATGCATCTACTGGAGGATGGAGGCATCGGAGGCAGGAGGTCGAACAGTGACCTCTCGTCACCACCAATGACGGGGCCACGTAGAAGCTATGGTGATAGTGTGTGTGTGAGTTTTCTTTTATTTCAAAGTTGTAGCTGATTTCGATTGTGTGTGCGGCGTAACTTTTTTCTCAGTGTTCCTGTTATGGCTTGAATAAGTGAAATGTTCACATTGAGGGGGGGAACATGATCTCAATGTTCCATTTTCTCTTTTCATATTTGTAATCAGTGAGTGATATTTCCTACATAATTCCCTGAAGGAAAAGCATAGTGGATAGATGAAAGCACAAAAGAATAACAGCATCGTGATATTGAGGTTGTTGGTTTTCCTATAAAACCATCCCTGTTGAGGTTGTTGGCTGCCTTGTAAAACTATCCATGTTGAGGTTATTGGTTGTCCTATAAAAACATCCATATTGAGGTTGTTGGTTGTCCTGTAAAACCATCCAGATCATGAGCATGCACGGGCTGGCACGCTGTAGAAGGAAGTGCAATTGTTTTTCTCCCATGTTTGCACTAAGGGGGGGAATGTTAGGAAATCATATATAGTGCTCACATTATTCATATATATGGATGAATAATATTATGTAATATATTATGAGTTGTAATAAACAATCTCATAATATCAGGTTAGTATATTATATACATGAGTTGTTTGGGAGTTTTAACAACTCACACACATATATATATATATATGTGTGTGTGTGTGTGTGTGTGTGT
Organism: Taxus wallichiana var. yunnanensis; assembly: GCA_018340775.1. Taxonomy (NCBI): domain Eukaryota; kingdom Viridiplantae; phylum Streptophyta; class Pinopsida; order Cupressales; family Taxaceae; genus Taxus; species Taxus wallichiana. The sequence goes on along the minus strand of CM031233.1, from coordinate 246,401,518 downwards.
GTGTGTGTGTGTGTGTGTGTGTGTGTGTGTGTGTGTGTGTGGTTAAGTTGTTTCCTACTTAATAGGAAACTATCTCCTATATATTTGAAGCTTGTTCATTATGTAATGATCCGAATGAATTGAAGGTGAATTATTATTCCATGAATTATATTTTCTGTACAAACCTGGTGTGTGCTTTCTAGTTAGTATAACAAATATTCCACATGATGATATGGCAAATGAAAATTTAGATTGAAAAGGCAATGTACCTTCAAATCTTGGACATATACCAAAAATTGTAGCACAAGCTACACCTCCTTCTACAGTTCATAGGTCTCTAAGATTTCAGCCATCTTCATCCATGAAAGAGACACAATAGGGAACACTAAAAGAAACTCAATCACCACAAAGAAGTCCAACATCAAATAGTCCTATGCAACGGAAAACAAGAAGTCTTAGTGAGATTTATAATGTTCATAAAACTAACTCATTTTCATTTTTTGTGTTTTTTTCTCAAGCTGCAGATCCAATATATTTTTAAGAGGCTATAAAGAATGAAGTTTTTACACAAGCCATGGATAATGAGATCAATTCTACAGAGAAGAAGTCTTAGTGGGAGCTGATGGATCTTTTAAAAGGAAAGGATGTGATAGGAGTGAAGTGGGTCTACAAGACCAAATACAATGCTGATGGAAAAGTACACAAACATAAAGTGAGGTGGGTTGCAAGAGGTTTTACTCAGCAATATGGGGTTGATTAAAACTAAAATTTTGCACCAATAACACATTTAAACATGGTAATGATGGTTTTAGCCACTACAACTAAAAACAAATGGCTTGTTTATCATATATATGTAAAATAATCATTCTTTAATGGTTTCCATGAAGAGGAAGTTTATGTGAATCAGCTAGAAGGTTATGAGATTGAAGGTCATCAAGGAAAGTTATACGGGTTGAGGAAAGTGTTGTATGGTCTCAAGCAAGCACCTATAGCTTGGTACGAAAAATAGATTCTTAGTTGATTGAGAATGGTTTCAGTAGGAGTAGTAGTGAGCCTACTCTATACACCAAGATAATTGAGCAAGGTAAGATTCTAATTATTTGTTTATATGTAGATGATTTTATCATTTCTGGAAATATATCTATAGAGTAATTCAAATCTGCCATGAAGAAGGAATTTGAGATGACAGATCTTAGTCTTATGCATTACTTTTTTGGCACTGAAGTTAAACAATCAAAAGGTGAAGTTTTAAATTCACAATAAAAGTATGCAAATGATGTTTTGAAAAGGTTTAACATGTTGAATTTTAATTCAACTCCAAAACTAGTTCCACTTGGTTTAAAGTTGAACAAAGATGATAGGGGATCTTTTGTGGATCCAACATTGTTTACAAAGTATGTATGAAGTGCTATGTTTATGATGGCCACAAGGCATGACATTATGTATGATTTGAGCCTCATATCAAGGTCAATTTAATATCCAAAATATTCACAATATCAAGATGGTAAAATAATTTTGGGATATGTGTGTGGAAGGAAGAATCATGGAATTATTTATTCAAGTTTAGATGAGTTCAAACTCATTGTTTGTATAGAAAGTGACATTGTTAGAAGTATAGATGATGACAAAAAGCAAACATGGCTATACTTTTATCTTTGGATCAATAATGGTTTCATGGGAATCAAAGAACCATCCCATTATCATGTTATCTTCAGCAGAAGAAGACTATGTCGCTGCAACAAGAGAAGCATTTCAAGTTGTTTTGATGAGAACAATGCTTTGATAGATTTTAGGTAGAAATAAGAGGATACTACACGTATTTTTGTGACAACAAACTAGCAATAATGTTGTGGAAAAATCATGTTTTCCATAAGAGGAACATGCAAATTGATATGAGGTATCAGTTCATTAGAGAATTGATTAATAATAAATAAGTTCATCTTAAATTTTGAAGATCTGAAGATTAGTTTGTAGACATTTTTAGAAAGGATTTGGCAAAGGAAGTTTTCAAATATTTAAGAGGTTGTTTGGGAGTTTGTGATGCTACATATGGCAGATCTTGAAATACAAGCACAACTCCGGAATAGTGAAAGCTACAGGGTTGGAATTAAGGGGGAGTGTTGGAAATATGCATGAATGTGCAACATGAATAATTTCCACCGTAGATTTTTAGGAAAGATAAGATTAGATTTATTCATGATTTAGTTTAACTCCAGCTTCGTCTTCTTGTTGTGAAAGTCAAATCAAATTTAAAATGTGTTTTATGCATGCATAGTATGGAGGTACATTTAATACAACCGTTTGGATTTAGAAATTATATTTTAAGGGAAGTTCATAGTAGAGTTTAGAAGGAGTCTTTTCTAGTTAATTATCAACAATTGTAATTGTATAGATGTAAGTAAATTCATTGAGATGCATGCACAACTTGAATTGTATGAGCTAAAGATCTGAAAAAAGTGAAGTGAATGGATAAAATTGTTTACGCACAAAAGTGATAGTTTGATTATTACTGCTGTTTTTATGAAAGTTAGTTTTATTATTTATTTGTTTTTAATTGTTTAAGACTATAGATTTTCTACTACCTTATGGCCCCATGTAGAAATGATCGATTAATTTTCAAGGTGTTTGATCATAGCCTCATAAGGGATGCTTAAAATTTGTTTAGATATATTGCTATAAAGTATTTAAATACCTTATTAGAACTTGGAGATTCTTTAGTATCTCATGTTTTCTCCAATAAAATTCCTAAAGCTAAAATAAAGAGTTTAGCATCTCTCCATCAAGGTATAAACATGCATGTATCGACTAATAAGTTATGATTCAAAGCTAATATCCACATATTTTTATAGCACCCCTGTTAATTTAGAAATGTAATACATATTTCATAGATGCCTCATATGACCCTTAAAATCATGCTTACTATATGATACTTGTAATTTATTCACTGAGTTATTCCTTTGAGTTACATACCTTAATGAAGATATTATATTCCCAAATCATCACTAGTATAGGGATAAAGATAATTTGGTTATTTTGTATTTCAAATTATTATGATCCACCATCAAGCATCTTTATTTACTAATCTTAAATTTAAGGTTTTGCGTCATGTTAACACTTCTTACTAACCTCTTTCTAAACTCAAATATGTTATATAAGATCCTCCTTTGTATAAGAATAAACCAATTAACTTTGAAAGGTTTTATTGACTTATATGATATTCTAATTTCCATCATCGATAAGAGGTTGAATCGTTTACCACCCAACAATAATCACCATGACAATTATCTTATATGAGAATATGGCCAGCCTTTTCTAAGCTTTCATTCCATTATTCGGCATCAAGAAAATGATTTTTATACATTGGATAAAAATTTAATTTCTTAGGAAATAAAGGAATATTCACTTTTAGTACATGACACGATAATACATATGTTAGGAAATAAAAGCATCTTCACTTTTGGGACATGACACGATAATACATATGTTCACCTCCTCTCTATGCCATTGGCCTATAACAAGTGTAAATCTCAAACCTAGTTTTATCAATGTAAATAATAGTGCTCCTCATTATGAAGCAACTCCTCCATATGATCTCAAGAACTTACACTAACATGGATTTCCATGGAGTAGAGGTGGGTTTCAAAATAACACATGTAACTTCCACCTCTTCTTTGGAACCATGTGCAACGCATGTGGTTATGATAGTTATTCATTTATAGTTTATATTGGTGCTCTCCCTAGAGCAAAATGACTTATCATTTATTTATCCTCATGTCTTTATCACATCAAGATCTAAACCGATATCTCCTTCTCATTGTGTCTATCACTATTTCCATCATGTGTTATTATGACCGCATCCCGCATGGAATGTATGAGGATATCACTACCTTATTTTTTGAGAATAAGATTTCTCATTTTATATAACCATTAGAACATACATGGCATCCATGCATAAAATACTTACAGATTTTTAACCATGTATCATTCAATACATATTCATCATCTACTTTACTATTAATAAACTATTTTCATACCATACTTGTAATGTAATTAAATCACACAATAAAATAATATAAAAATCAATATCTATAATCTAAATTCCAATCATACATATAATCTAATTCAAGGTGAAATCACATAATCATAATAAACTTATAATAAATCAATGCATAATCATGAACCTTGGTACTCATCACATAAAATAAAAATATTATAAAAACATGAAATTCCATGCTCATTTGTAAAAAGCAGATCAAAAGTATAAGAAAAATACATATACAATCTACCAAGATAACAACCCTTACTTCAATCACTCATCTTCCTCACTACTCTAAATAAGCACTAGTCCTCAAGATCATGAGGCTCCTCTTAACTCCCTCCACTCTCTCTTTCATGATCTATCTTTGTCACATGATAATAACTCATGTAGTGTACCAATGCTAAAAATACATGTGAATATTGTTCATGGGTCTCAACTAATAATGCTACCAAGTCATGTGCGAGATCATCCCCAAGATGTCGATTTGATTGTCAAACTAGCTCTTCTAATCTTTGATCTCTTATTCTACCAAGTAATACAGTGTATGTACCCACTTCCACTTGATGAAATTATTAGGTATGCTCACCTGTTATTAAATAAACACACTATATAATGTTACCTATCACCACATCAAATGGAACATTATGGAGTAATGTCTCGCATGGATGCATCTGCGATTATTATCCAATAAGTGTAACTTGTAATCAATAAAATATTTTATCGAAACTATACATTGAACATTATCATCTGTTAAAATTATTACATATCATAACATCATATAATACTTACGTTGTGCCACAACATTAATCAATATGTTCTAACTAGGGGCATTACCCCTCTCTTGATCTCTCCACTTGTAAGAGGAAGTATACCCACACCATGTACATCTCCGGATACAAGACAAAATATTGGATATACTACCACAACTGGTAATAATAACACCATTATGTTCTCTTCGAACAACTTTGTATACATCAAGGTACACCTTCCATCATCATAATCACTCAACATGACCACTAGATCTAAATATTAATCTAGTGGTCAAAAAAAATCTTTTGGGGTTGGAATTGGTTTCGTTCCCTTTATATATATTGCAAGTCTCATTCTCCTCCACATATATGGTTTTTGAGGAACCTCTTGCATAATGTAAAACTATCGCATACCACCCTCATTTTGAAGTAAACACCCTTACATGTGAAATAATTCCTCAAATCACATCATCTGGTGTATCCAAAGACATCTTCACATCATCCTTAGGTCACCCTTTATAGTCCTTATATGACCTTTGTATAATGTCTCGCGACCCCAATTTGTCTAGTTATAACCAATATTTCATAGTATCTGGCTATCACCACTTTTTCATGCCCCATCAAATTGAAAATATCTCTAGGTTACAACAACCTAGATGTGGAACACCAATGGGCCACACAAACACAATGTTTTGATAGACCCACACATGTAATAGTGTCACATTTACTAAACTTCCAAAGATGGTTCTCCTATGCATGTAAATATCTTTATATAAGTGGGGTATTACATACCCTCTCCATGTGTATCATTTCCAATTTTCATCTATGTGATAGAAAATATGACTCATCCTATAATATATGGATACTCCTCCACCATATAGAACCAAAAATGATGCTACCAACATAAAAATATACGTCCAAAATCGTGGAACACTAGAAGTCACAATGGAGCTCAATCTACTAGTAGGCTTCTCGAGATAACCTTGACCCACCAATAATATATCTACCTATTTCATGTGATACAACATGTCCGGAGGAAGTAACTACACCCTCTCACCTATTATAGGAAATCAAACTATCCTTTGTGTTTGTGTTCAATTATAATCTCGCCCCTTTTTTGTTTAAAATTTCTTAGTCCAAATGGTTAGAAGTATTTTCAGTCTCCCTATATGGATGCTTGAAAACTTTATCCCTCATTTAGTTTCCATTTTCAGTCCTTTCCTTGGTTCATAGATCACATTGAGTCCATGTATTATTTATATTCTTCTCTCCACGAGGAAAATTTTTGTTTATGGGCATCTTCCACGATTGTGTCTCCTCTCAAATCCTCTCCACACATTCGTGGATATGTGGTATTTTATAATTGGATGTGGCATGGTGGGTCTATTTGATATTTTGTTGCATTATGGTGAAGGGCTTAAAAGTATAAGGTAAATTCCTAAGACCCACAAAAGGACATGTGGAGGGCCTACGCTCATTTGAGGATCCACCTCTAGGTCTTACCTTTGGAGTTGCACTAAGGAGACACGTGGAGGCTTCCGTTGGCTCCTCTTTATACTAAGACTTATCAATGGCCGAAGTGACTTTCTTAGGCCGAGAAATGTGGAGGGCTCGCGCATGTTTGGGGACTTTCCCATGAATTTTATTTATGAAAGAGTGCGAGAGACACGTGGAGTTTTTCTCTGGATCTTCCCATGCTTATAATTTTCATGCGGCCAATGTAACTTTCTCGAACTCTAGCAACGTGGCACCTTCCATTGGTTCTTAAAAAAACTCAATGGCCGGTACAAATTTTCTGTGCCCAAGTCACATGGAGAGCCCACACTTGTTTGGGGTCTCCATTTTTTGCCACCATATCAAAAGTTTGCTGAAGAGACATGTGGAGTCTTCCCCTGGCTCCTCTTTATACTAAGAATTTTTCAATGGCCAAGGAAACTTTCTTAGGCCAAGGGAATGTGGAGATCCTACGCTTGTTTGAGGTCTTGCCTCTAGACTTCATCTTTGAAGTTTCACCCAACAGACACATGAAAGCTTCGGATAGACCTTCCCATGCTAGGAATTTTCAACGATCGATGCAAATATATCATTTTCTAAACACGTGGAGGGCCATCACTCATTTGGGAACTGTTATCTCTTGAAAGTGCATCTTGTATAGAGATGGTTGTAGGTGTTCTAAGCTTGAAAATTTTATCTCTCTTTCGTAGATACAATGGAAACACCTCAGGTCTATGGATATACCTATTTTGAGGTGAGTCTTTGGTATCAAGGATAATTCCTTATTGATGTATCCTAAACTCATTTTCTAGGGTTTAAGGGTAAAAGATGACTATAAAATGAAATTAAAAACTCGGTGATACAACAAATTTTTATGAGATATTTTATTGAGTACATGCACAATTGATATGGAATGAATTTCGATGCACAGACCAAAATTTCTCTCAAGATAATTAAGGGTTAACACTTTGATGTATTGAGGGATAAAATCAAAAAATACTTTGCTAAGTTACACATACATATTAATATCATGCGAAATTACTGAATTTGCAATAAGGTAAGATGATTAATCGGGAATTCAATATTCACAAGATTAATGGAAACACACACAAGACTGCAAATAATTGGAAAGGGAGAAAATACTTCACATTCAAAGGGAAAAACTAGTAGAATATTACTTCAACACTCCTGTATCTAAAAATTCCTCCTTTGTGCTTTGCCTAGGCACACAATATATAGAAAAATTGATTCACCCACCCTTCCTAAAAATAGACTGGGGTTGTACTCACCCATGCATCCTATTTTTAATTATTTATTTCATGATAAATAAAGGAATAAAATAAATCAAACTAGTACAAGGAGGCATTAATAGCTTTTGATTACATACAAAAAACCGTGACTATTCTATTTTTAAGAAAATCATGGGTGAATAATTTTCTAATAATATATCATGCTTGATGAGAAAGTCTCCTCCTAGTGCATGCAAATTTTGTCCTCTTGCTGATCTATTGTTTTTTGCAGGCATGCAGAGATACTCTTGTGTATTGAGCAAAATTAAAAATACAATATTTGTAATACTTGAAAAAATAATTCATCCAAAAATCCACTTAATGGGGACCACCTCCAAGCTCAAGTTCTGATGTTGACATTCCTCATACTCTAGTGATCACATGGATAGTATACTATAAATCGGTACTAGTCTTACGATGGTTTGTCCACTCTTATGGACTTAGCAAATTACTATGGTTTTGAACACATGACAAGGTGCACTTTTTAAAAGGGTCACCATACTACATTTGACCACCTTTAAACATACATATAGCATATTATAGTCTGCCACCTTTGATTAATATCGTATTGTATAGTTGGTAAAATTTGTATCATGAATAGAATAAGGTGGAAACCTTTTGGTTTGATCATTACACACATGATTTAGTCGATAATTTTGAAATATTTGAGCTTGGACTATTGTTGATATGTCAAATGCAAATTATTTTTGAAATAATAAGGGTTGGCCCCTTTGTGACGATGAGTCACCCATCAATGTGTTTTTTCGTTGGTATTTTAACTTGGGTTGAGTTTTCTTTAAAAATCGGAATCGATCCCGGGCCGTCGATCTATGTACAATTTGATCTGGTGCCATCAATTCTTGACATGTGGTTAGGGTTTTTGGTTTGCACTGAATGTGCTTAGTGGCACTGTGATCCTCGTGGTTTAGTTCAAAATTTGGTGAATGTTTCTCAACCTTTGACTCTCTCACAGATTGATCTCTGAACTTTGATCATCCGACCGTGGTTGAGTCTGATTAACTCACCTCTCGAGTTTGCATAGTAAAGGATAACTCTACCCTAATGATCATTTCATTTGGATTTTAAGTTTTTGGGTGAAGCCTTGGCCAAAAATTTTTGATGCCATTGTTATGAATGAAAGGAACGATAACTAGATCGTACCAAGCCAAGAACACATGTTAATCAAGCACCACGATCTATAAGATGAAAGCAATTCACCAGAATAGCTTTACATAAAACCTTTGCAAATAAATGTGTAACAATATCATGTATTATTATGGAACTCAATGCAATACATTGAGAATGGGCCTTGCTTAAATAGGAAAGGAATAACAATCTAAGAACCATTCAAGGTCGTAGTTCAAGCCATAAATCAAGGAAATAACTAGTCAAAACCATAGATTGAGGAGAGAACTAGACATCAAGGATCTAGTCAATACCATAGATCAAGGAAAAAACTATACCTGACAACTATATACTATCTCCTAATATCTAAATAAGATAAAAAAAATATCCACACACATAAGTGGGTGAGGATAAATACAATAAATGTAAATAAAGTACCTAGGTGAACATGAGTTAAGGTAAATACCTACTCTAACAAAGAATTCCTTGAGGTCTTCCCCTCGCATAATGGCTCTCTAAGTATGAGTTACTATGTATCTTTGTTATTCTGCTCTATTCAAGTTTTCTATGCAAGGTTGTTGTGGGTATTTGGCATCATTATCTTCAACTTAGAGCTTGGTTTTTCGATTGTGGATGTGCTTTCTGAGTTGGTAGAAATCAATGAAGTTTGTGGACATCATTATAGTCCCTTTCGAGCTCTGTTACTTTTCTTACTTCATGAGATTTCTATTTCATGAGTAACTCTATATATTTTTCATTTCTTCTTTATTCGAGTTTTATGAGAAAAAATGGTTATGGGTTTGCCATTGTGATTGATCTCTTGGAACTCGAGACTATGCTATTGTTTGGTGTTTGGGTCTCTGCTTATTTTGAACTCTATGAGGATCCCGTACATTTGGATTTCTTTGTATTTATTTGATCATTTCTCTATCAGCTTCTTGAAATGTATGTGTGGTATTTTTGCCACCATGGTCAACCTCTTGGAACTCGATTTTCTAAAAATGAGATAATTATTTTCATTAAGGATGGTAAGTTTTGATTTCTGAGCTTTGAAACTTCTTCATCATTTTCATTTTGACTTTAATATATTGATACTTCACTTTTCTTTGCATTATTTGTGGTCACATGGTTCCTTTGGGGATTCTTGAGCTGAAAACCATTCTGGGTTGCTCCTACTTGACTCCTGCGTTTGAAACTTCTCATGGACATATGTGTTTCTTTTTTCATCATTCAATTACTTAGAGGTTTCGATTATTTTCTTATAAACAATGAGTTATTGTCATTTACTCGATATATTGATATCCATTAATGGGTTTTTCAGGTCTCGCTAGGAGCTATACCCTTCACATTCTCGATCTGCTGCAACTTGAAACTGATTTGAAATGGCATAACAAATTTTCCGAAATAATTCAATATTTTTTAGCTTGGATATGAATGTGTTTCTAATTCAAATCTCCTCCACTTGAGTTTGTGTTTTAAATACCATTTAAATATTTATTTTCTTGTCACTCGCTCATTCCTTATAATTCTCCCTTGAATCTAGACTATTATACTTTCATTGCAGAAAATTCTCTTTCTCAATGATTTTCGAGGGTTTATGACCATTAGCCTTGGGTATGCATATGTCTCTAATTTGAAGCTTGTTCTTGGTCAATCCTTGATCCTTTTCTGGAAACCCTAGATATTCTTCATTATGTTTTTTATTCTATCTTCTATGTACTTTCTAAATGACTTTAAATGGCTTAGCCATGAACATTATCTTACACTCTGTTACCTTTTTGAGCTCCTTTGGGTTCCTTCTATGAATGATCCCGGAGCATTCATCTTGTTCTTCATTGTTCTCATATCTCGAAACTCTACACTTGCTTGAATGACTTTGAATGGCTTGGTGGCTTGGGTATGAATGTTTTCTTGCACTCTGTTTCCTTTTTGAGATCCTTTGGGTTCCTTTTAAGAATGATCCTGGAGCATTATTCGTCTTTTTCTTCATTATTTTGATCTTTGAAACTCTGCACTTGCTGAATGACTTTGAATGGCTTAGCCATGAATGCTTTCTTACACTTTGTTTCCTTTTTGAGCTCTTTTTGTTTCCTTCTAAGAATGATCTTGGAGCATTCTTCATCTTGTTCTTCATTGTTTTGATCTCTAAAACTCTGCTCTTGAGGTTGATAATATTTTTTGAAAAGTTTAAATCCACTTCATACTATCTTAAGTTCTGCACTATCATTCAATTCAACCATTAATACCCACTAATTTTGTGATCTTTTCATTATTGGTGAAACCACTCTGAGATTTTGTAAGTTGATTCCTTTTGGAGGTTTCTCTAACCATTCTTCTTCTCACTGATTTGGTTCATCATGGCTGAGGATGACATTATTTTCACTTACTATAACATTTGTTTACTATTTTATTTTTGCATTGTTCTTGTGCATTTTGTAGTGATTTTCTGTTTAAAACTGTAAGTTTGAGATATATACTTGGATCCTTTGAGATTTGACATCTTCTTGATGGAAAGATAGGATTGTTCATTTGACTCTTGAACTTATAGTATTAGTACTTTGACAGCTTCTTGATTTCATGAGATCTATGTACTTTGTATTTGGCCTTTTGTAAGTTGTAAACAATTTATCACTCTTATAATGCTACTAGAAGGCATTAGACTTGATGAAGATGCTCATTTGAAATATTGTAGTCTTATTTATTTTTGCTTGAATACGGTAATCTTTTGATGGTAGAATTTTTGTGCACTCATAATCACTTCATTCTCAAAAGCTATAATTTAAAATGGCTGAACTTTGTCATATTATCTTGAAACTTCATGTTATTTAGCTATTAAGCTATAATGAATTCTCTAAAGTACTTCAATTTGATAACTTAAAGTGTAGTCCATTTCTTTTCTGTTTAAATATTGTATTTCCTTTTTATTACAACTTTGATATGCATGCTAGAAAATTTTAAAATGTCCACTTTACATGGTGAAGCCATGTCAAAATTTTCCAAGAATTTTTCCTCATTCTGTTTTAGTTGTAATAGATGTACTTTCTAAAAATTGAAACTTCAATAAGTATCACTTTTCCTTTTAAAACTGATTTGTTGTTTGAAATTGAAATATAATAACTGTTATTTTGATCATGACATACTTTTTTTCTTTTCTGTATCACTTATTTGATTTACATATAGCTTTTAAAGCATGTATTAGTTAAAAGAAACATGATGGAAAGATTTAAATGTCCATTTTACATGACGAAGCCCTGTCAAAATTTTCCCAAATTTCTTTCTCATTTTGTTTCAGCTGTAATCTTATCTTTTTAGTTAATTTCAGCCTTTAAATTATTATTCTTCTTTAGTTGTAATTTGAAACATGCACTTTTGTATAAAATTCTCTCCTCTATTATGTACTGCAACTTTTATTATCCCTAGAATAGATGTTAAACTTTGAGTTGCATTACGCCTTCATTCCCGTATGTACTTGTCACTCATCTCGCTTCATGTACCATAGGATAGGATTTATTGAATTCTACAATATTTATCCATAATGATGACAGTAAGACATGATTTATTTATTCTTGTTTATAACTCATACTCGCACATTTGAGATAATAGTTAGAAAATATTTAGGATTTTTGGCCTCTCTTATGTCGATGTTTTTATTTTCTTCTCTTTTTCTTTCAAAGTGAGTAAATCATGTATATTGTTTAATATTCAAGTAATCTATATCTCCTGTTATTAGAGATCCATGTGCATGAATTAGGATAGTATAGGAATATGGATTGTACCCTAAGCTCATAAATTGATAGTTTTCTCTTTTCTATTTTCAGGTATAGTGCTCTCAACAATGAAGATGAAGAGGGAACAAAGCTGAAGATGAGGATGCATCAACCGAAGGAAAAACCTCAAGGAAATGATGGGTTCACTCATACTCCTTTATTTTCTCTTTCATGCATGTGTACCTCTTATTTCAGTAGTTGTACTTTACTTTCCAATTACATCCCACCGCTATAAAGCATTGAATTTTGAAATTGAGTTGTGTATTTATTTCTACATTTTTACTTTTTGATATGGATTTAATGATGAACTAAACAACCCAATAATATTATTGAATTTCTTAATCAATCAAAAAATAACATTAAAGAATACCTATAAAACCCAAAGAATGAACTTTGATTTATGTAATCTGTAGTCTTGATTGCTGCTTCAAAACCTAACACTTCATCTATTCTAGAATTTGGGGTCTTCATCAAGACAACACAACTGTGCTTTGGGGCCTTGTTTTCTTTTGCTGAAGATAGAATGAAATTATAGGCTATGTGATCTGTTATGTTTTGTAACAACATACATAGCTGTAGATTTCATGTAATCATTAATTAATCCAACATTAACAATATTTTCTGAAAGAAACTCCCTAGCTTAGGTATACTTCACCAATGTTATCCATCATAATGAAGTTTCGAGTTGGCCATTTTTATACAAGTGCAAAAGTGTCAACATTTCTAGTGATCTTGTAGGGAAATCTTCCTGCTAGCTTGTAAACCAGTGCCTTGCTCTAGTCCATTGGGCATGGAGTCTAAAGTATGTAACCAAAATCTACCTTCCTGAAGGTCCAACCCTTCCAAAATGAACTAAAAATTGGAAACGATTTGGTAAACAAGATCATGTGCACAAATGCACTTATTGAATTGAAAAAACATTGCGATGTGTAGGGAAGAAACTTATTGAAGGGAAATCCTACTGTAAATAGACACTATAGGATTTTCAATAACAGTGTTTGAGAGACATACCATTCACAAGAATGGGAAGTTCCTTTCCATTTAGCCTCGAGAGCTGAAAAGTGTTGTGTTCTTTACAAGCTGAAATCATGTAAGGACCACTCTAGATTGTATCAAACTTCATGTGTCTTCCTGGATTTGCACAATCAACATCCCACTTTAACACAATATCTCCTTCATTGAAGATTTTGAATTTGGATTTCTTATCAAAAGTCTTCATCATCTTTTTCTGATTCTTTTCCATGTTTAAATGAGTTTGATCTCTTAGCTCTTGTAATTCCATTAATTTCGCATAACGAACCCACAATGGTTCATTTTCAAGCAACTCTATTTGATACAAAGAAATCTAGTGTGGGTAACTCAACCGAAATAGGCATTCTTACTTCTCTTATGTAAACAATCCCATATGTTGAATTTCCAATTGATCTTTTAGGAATCACTCTATCATCCCAAAGTGTTGAATTCAACATTAGATGCCAAGCTCTCTGGTTATCTTTGAGTGTTCTTCGATGATCCTTAAAATATTCTTGTTAGTACTTTTAGGTAACCCATTACCTTATGGATAATAGTTATATGAAGTGTTGGTGCTCAATTTGGTCTCCTCCCATTTGTCCTTAAAGTTCTTAAGTTTGCGGGCTCTGTTGTCTTCTCTATCTCCCTGTATTGATGAATAAAAACTCTGTCATCTTTTTTTTTGCCATGATCAGTCCCTTCCTTGGTCGAGGATCACTTAAAAGTATAGAATTTTTTTGTTCCTCTGTCCTGTGAAAGAGTCTAAAACTTGGGCATAAACTTGGGGTTTTTCCTTCCTTCCATTTTCCACAATCAAATTATTTTGTCCTTGTCTTTTTGTTCCAAATATATGTGGAAATGTGATTGGATACAGCTTAAAGGATCATATTTGGGCCTTATATAATTTCCAAATTCTCTTTCCTTGAAGAAGGATTCCTTCTCGGGCTCAAATTCTAATTTTCCTACATTTTACGGCTTAACGGGTATGTTTTCCCTGTCAAATTTACATCTCAACATCTATGGAAACATGGCCCTTTCTGGTTGGATGCAGCTCGATGGGGCAATTTGAAAACTCTAAGGCTCACTTCAACTCAAAACTTGTCCACATGGAGGGTCGATGCTCATCTGAAAATTCACCTTTTGGTTTGGCCTTAGAGTTGTGTTGGGGAGACACGTCGAGATTTATGTTGCCTTACCCAGACTTAGATAAATATTTTATTCAATCGGTGCAGTTTTGGAGGACCAGGGACACATGGAGGGCCATATCTCATTTGAGGATCCACCTCAAGGTCCAACTTTAACAATTGCAATAGGGAGACATGTGGAGGCTTCGACTGGCTCCACTCTATACTTAAAATTTCCAAATCAATTTTGAAAGGCCTAGAACATGTGGAGGGACCACACCTATTTGGGGACCAGCCCATAGGTTTTATTTTGAAGAAGCACCAGGGGGACACATGGAGGCTTCTGCTCATGGCGTGTCCTTAGAGTTTTCAACGGTCAAGGAAAACCTGTCTCGGACCCTAGACACATGGCGCTTTCCACCGATCCTTCAATTTTTTTATCAACTCTTTCAAACTGAGACACGTGGTGAGCCCGCACTTGTTAAGGGTTTCTTATTTTGGGGACCCTCTCAAAGTGTGCCATTGAGACACGTGGAGGATTTCATTGACTCCTTTTTTTTCGGACATTTTCAAGGGACAAAAGGTATTTTCTTAGGCCCAAGGCACGTGCATAGCTCGTGCTTGTTTGAAACTTGCCCCTGTACTTCTCCTTTGTAGTTACGCCAAGGAAACATGTGGAGTGCTGTAAAATAAAGTGGAAAAGGGAAAGAAATCAATGGTTATCGTGCATCACATCTTTTTTTCTGCCATTTTTCTCCAAGACTCCTCCGAGATGAGAATATGCACAGCTTTTTCATAAATTTTGATGAATTTTTTTGTTATCTTTGTCTGCAAAGTGAAATTGAATGGATTCGAACTTAATTTGTAAGTCCATGGATTAATAAGATCAGTATTTTGAAGTTGGAATTGCTCGAGCTACAAAAACAAGAATTACAAGAGAAGATGGATATGGGAAGAATTTCAAAGGAAAGAGAGGGAAATGAATGAAATGATGGAAAAGGTGTTTCCTTGAGGGTGAAAAGGATTACTGTTAGATCCGACTCTGCAGAGCCTTTGGAAAATGATTAAAAAGGGGGATTTCTCACATAACATAATCAAAATGATTAAAAGGATTGCCGAAATGTTTTGGCATGACATCCTAGTCATTAGTAGAGGGCCCAAGAAACGTGATCAGTTCATAATTGGTCTATGTGGTAGCTTTCGGATGTGAATTTGTTAAATGTAACTTTTTGAGACAAATAGGTAACAAAAAAAGGTCCCTAGAATATTCTTCTCTTTTGGGGGAAAATTGACTGAGTAAAATGTATAAATGCAATGAGAATATTCTTGCAAAGGGTCGAGGATTAAATTTCGTAAGAAAATTTTTAGAAAATATGTATTCTCAAAACCCATCTGAGATACCTGGTTAATTTTCTTTGTGTTAGATTTTATATCATGTCAAGTTGGTTACAGATGTATAGCCATTGACAAGCACTGAGATTGCTCTAGAAGCTTTCCCCTACTGATGAATTTAAGCAATTTTGAAATTAATTTGTGTCAATCTTGGAGTAATTAGTGTTTGCTTTGTTTTAGAATGTTTGCAAGTAGTTTTTCTTGTTCCTATTGCAATCTTACATTGAAATCTTTGTGAAATCACACAGATCTTGTCCCTATGATACTTTAGTGGCATTTCCAATTTCATTTTAGGAAGAGCCTTCATATTGTGATGAGATAAAAAGTTCAAAATAATTCCACTTTGTCATTTTTTGATAAATATTGTGTGTAAGTATTTGGGGTACCTTAGGCGTGATTAACAAGATGTTTTGGTGTTTAATTGAGTCTTTTAACTCGATCCTTTGTGCTAGATTCTAAATGATTGTTTGAAAACATCCCGATCTCAGGCCAAATTGAAGAACACCTTCTCGTTGAAGGAATGTCTTAACTATTCTAAAGTTTTTGTTGTTGAGTTGTCCGTTGTTGTGAAGTTTCTCAAAGATCTAGTATAATCAAATTTATCCTATTTAATATCCCATAAAAATTATTCAAAACCATAAATCCATCATAAACTACCCCCTTTTTCCTCGTATATCAACAAAGGAACAAAATTTATTTACTAAAATATGTAGAATAATCGGGATCTCATAATGTCTTCAAGAACCTTAGCCTTGTTTTGAAAGTATCTCCATCTTTTAGAAGTGACAAATCTTGAGAGTTAAGTTATGGAGTGTTGACCATACTTTCCTAATGTTTTCTTCAAAAAATTGTGCAAAAGAACTCCATATCTCCATCTCCTTCATCAAACAGAGGTTACACTACGGGTCCTCTAACCACGGTGGAAAGGCACAACTGGCAAAGCAGGTGAGGATAGGTCAAATCCTCTTGAAGATGCTATCCATCTCTCCACAAATCTAAGTGACAAAGGGCTAGTTAGATCTCATCCCGGCTAAAAATGACACATAAAATGATCTATCTATCTCTAAGCTCCCCCAAATATGTGATGCTCCTTAGCTTCAAAGGAGAACAAATTTGTCTACCAACACACATGACACCACTTTGCCACGGATTATTTGAACAAAGTCTTACATGTATAGACAAAGTGGTAATGTTTCTTACATGATCTCGGTGTAAATACATTTCTAAAACATTATTATTTGTTCGATATGTAAGAATTGTTCAAAGTTGTAAGTTCTACGTGTAATATTTCCATCTTATACGCTTATTGTACTAAAGTTTGTATCATCATTAATAAATTTGTGTAGAAGAAGAGCAGATCTTGTAATTTTTGCATGAATCTAGTATTGACAAACATTTGATAGATCTTTCATAGTGCATTTTCATCAACTAATGTTAAAATCCTTAGTGGCAACTCTGTGTTGTTAAAATTCTTAATAAATACAAAGTCTTAACATATATCAAGTAAGATTTTCCATTAATCTTTGCAATGCTAGAAGGAATAGATATTTCTTCACAAAGGACCCTATAGAACATTGTTTCAAGATTTCGGAAATTCTAATTCAGAAGGAAGAAGAATTTGAAAGGTTGTTGGAGATCAAGCATCAAGAAAAGAGATCTCCATTGGTGAAACTGATCAGCCTATGATTGAAGATTGCAATACTTCCTCAAGTGCTTCTGAATTAGGTAGTCTCTTTGTTGAATTGAATTATCCATCTAGAGAGGGTCCTTATTTTGTATTTGAAACATTTTCTTCTCAATCTACCTCGGTATTTTCCAAATCTAATAGAGTTTTCCAAGAAACAGATCCTTTAGAGGGACAGTCATTCTAAAAATTGTATCCCTATACCAAACACACCTATCACTCCTCATCAGTTTGCATCTCCTCCAAGGTCACCTCCTCAAAATAATATGGCTCAGCCTCCACCTAGACCTCCATTTATTGTTAATACTTTTGGTCCCATCAATTTTAGAGGTATGGTTGGCTATCCAAATGTTGTGCCACAAGATGTAAGAAATAGATTGCCTAAGTTTCAAGGAAATAATGCAATCACTAGTGATCAACATGTGAATCTCTTTGTCAATATGATGGAGGAATTTGAAATAGAATTTGAGGATGTATACATTAAATTGTTTATCCATACTCTAGAAGAAGATGCAAGGGACTGGTATAAATATTTTCCAAATAATTCCATTGATTCTTGGATGGAGATGAAGAATTCTTTTAGAATGAAGTGTGGTGATAAAACAGACCCTAGGTTTCCTTTATCATAATTTGAAAACATAAAAAGAGTCCTAATGAATTAGTGCATGATTTTAATACAATATTTAACAAAACTTTGAGAATACTACCTATTAATTTGAGGCCATGTGATGAATTATGTCCGATAAAGTATTATGATGCATTTGATAAGAAAGATGCCTATTATTTAAGAGACAAGAACCCAACAACATTGAGGTAGGCCTTCACCATGGCTTTGTAGATTAAAAATAACATTAAAGTAGTTAGAAATCCTCCCAAGAGGGAGGTTGTTAAACTGATTAACCTAGAGAAGCCTCAATCAAGTAAGGTTGTGAATCTTGAGGAATTTATAAAGACTTTAGGTAGGGTTGTTAAAGAAATCTCTTACAAGTTAGTCATGGTAGAGAAAGGAATTGGAAAAGGTTCTCATGGTCGGCATAGGTAACAAGGACAATACAGACTTGCAGATCATCCTTGAAATGATGATATGTCTAATGATATAGGTAAAGGGCCCATGGGATCTAGACAACCCGAGTTAGGAAAATAGAGTAGTGTCGACCCTCTAAATGCTAGAGTTGTTGTTGAAGAGAAAAATTACATTCATTGGTGTGACAAGTGTTTCTTGCCCCACCCACCATGTGAAGTAGATCATAAAGTTGAAGAAGTTGATGATGATGGATGCATGGTGGACTACTCTACAATCTCACAACAAGGAGAAACTTCAACTCAAGTAATAAGTGCAAGAACTACTGCAAATATTTGGGATTGCATTCACCGGGTACCTTTTCTCCCTCTCTCTCATACTTTAGAAATAGATATGCTACAAGATTTTGAAATTCATAATAATGATTTTGAGTACCTAAGAGCTCTAATGATTAATAAATATGATGGAGGAATCCCATTAGAAGAGGATAGACAATTGTTAATGAATGTTGTTGTTTCCTAAGAAA
This sequence comes from Taxus wallichiana var. yunnanensis, assembly GCA_018340775.1. Classification (NCBI taxonomy): domain Eukaryota; kingdom Viridiplantae; phylum Streptophyta; class Pinopsida; order Cupressales; family Taxaceae; genus Taxus; species Taxus wallichiana. The sequence goes on along the minus strand of CM031233.1, from coordinate 246,382,318 downwards.
AAGAGTATAACACAAGAAGTAAAGTTGTCAAAGGGTAGGTCCTCAAGCCAAAAAAAGACCCCAGTTCTCACCAATGTCCCAAAAGAAACTCCAAAGAAAGATGCATCTGCAAAGGCCTTATTGTCTCAAGTAGAACCGGTGTTCCCACCCATGCGTAAAATGTAAAAATCTTCTCGCCATCCGATGAGTTTGTCAATTGTTCTCCAAATACTTCGTTTCCCAAATACATTCCTTATGAAATTTCCCATGTCTTGAGTTAGATCAATATTTCCATCCCAATTGGTTAACGGCTTAGGATTCTTGAGCACAAGAAGTGGGCTTTAGAGTATTTGGGATTGGAAAAACATAGGAGTGCCCAAGGCAGAAATATAAATAATGTAAACACTCCTCCTTCAACAATTACAGACCCATAAAGACCACCAAAAGTTTACTTGGGAACATCTTTGGCTGAGTATCAATTAAATTTTCATCCATTTTTACAACGCTGATCATTATGGAGAAACTGTTGCATAATTATATGTTTTATTCTAAAGCATCATGCAATGTTATGCCTCTATAACTCAAGAATGAATTGAATATTAAAGTGACAACAACTTATGGCAAGTGTACTATAATGGATTCTAGAGAGGTTCCAGTTGTAGATTTTGTAAAAGGTTTGGTGGTACAATTTTCTCTTTATCTAGGTAATAACTTAAAACTTGATGTTGTTATTGTTGATCACCCCGCCAAATAGGACATGTTGTTATCAAGAAAGTGGGTTACAAGTGTTGGTGGAAATTTTCAGATGGATAAGTCTTTTAACACCATTCTAATTAAAGGCAGCCTTGTAAAGTTATATCAAGAGAAAAAGATTTTGCACCTCATTGAAGATCCCAATAATGCTTCTTATGAAGTGTTGTATGTTGATGCATATGCTGATAACTTTGTTGGGTTTACTTATGATAAAGAGCACAATATTTATCAATGTAAATGTCTTGAACAAGTAGGTTTTCCTTGGACCTTGTTATTCGATGGAGCTTGTTCCAAGTTTTGAAATGGTGTTGGCATTGTTCTGATTTCTCTAGGCCGGAAGAGATTGTTATTTATTTCAAAATCAACTTTGAATGCACTAACAACATTTATGAATATGAAGAAATATTATTAGGCTTGAGAATTACATGGAAATATGGTATAAAGGATATCATTGTCAAAGGGGATGCAGAATTGATTTTCAAGAAAATTAGAAAACTATATGCTACTAAAAATCGTAGAGAATCAAAAACAACAAAATCATGTAGTACGGGATTTGATTGAAATGTTTAAATCTTTTAATATTATGCACCATGATAGAAATTTTAATGCTATTACGATAAGTTATAAGTGATAGGATCCATATTTGGGAATTGTACAGTGTCTCCATTTTGTGAATATGATGTTGAAATACTAACACGACCATCTGTCCCTAACATCATTAAAAATTGACAAGTTTTTGATGATGACGCCTAGGTGAAATAGTTTCTCGTAGAACCAAGGTGATTTTCCTAACCAAAATATAGATTGGGAACCAATGATGTGTGTTGTTTAAGGAAAGGAAACTTTAGTTGGGAAAGACATCATCATGCTAAAGACAAACACGATTCCTAGAGGTTTGGTGGCACTTGCATCAAATTTTGATCTGTTGATTGCATTATTAAAAGAAGTATGTTAGGTTCAAGAGATGTGGAAGAGTATGACTTGGGAACAAAGGAAAAACCACATAAAATCATGTTAGGAAACAATCTGAGCAAGGAAGAGAAGAAGTCCTATGTTCAATTGTTGAAGAAATATCAAGACTCCTAGCTTGGTGTTACTCGAGTTGAAGGCATACGGGAAGATTTGTTCTAACAAAAAATCATCTTGAATCTAATGCTTAGCCTTTCAAGAAAAAAATAGAGGCCTATCAATCTATAAGAAGAAGAATTGAAGAAGTTAAGGGATGGAGGGATCATTCAGCCCACAACATACTCATCTTGGGTTGTAAACCTAGTGTCTGTCGGAAAAAAAATGGTGATATAAGGTTGTGCATAGAATTCAAGAATTTGAATAAAGCATCATTGAAAGATAATTACCCTCTACCAACCATGGCAAATATGCTACAATTGGTAACTAGTTTTGAATTTTTATCCACTTTGGATGGTTTCTCTAGCTATAATCAAGTGGTTGTGAATGAGTCATAAAGAATAAAGACTACCTTTACCACTCCTTGGGGAACTTATGTCTATGTCAGGATGCCTTTTGGCTTAATGAATGTTGGAGCAACTTTCCAAAGAGTAATGGATGTAGCATTGGTTGGTTATATCAATGATTTCATTGTTGTTTATCAAAATGATGTAACTGTGTTTTCCAGAAAAAGAAATGATCACTTGCAACACTTGGAGAGAATGTTGTTAAGGTTTAGAGAGTATGGCATATCATTGAATCCCAAGAAGTGCCATTTTAGAGTGCAAAAGGAAAATATGCTTGGTCACATTGTATCAAAGGAAGGGGTCATGATTGATCCCGAGAGAGTGGAAGCCATCAACAAGGTTCCAATTCCTAGAACTAAGAAGGGATTTCAATCCTTATTTGGACAAATAAACTTTATCAAAAGATTTGTGTCTATCTTTTCTAGCTCACCATCCCCATTAGTAACATGCTAAAGAATGACGAAGTTATCAAATGGGAAAAAGATTCCATTCAATATTTCATTGAGATCAAAGAAGAATTAAAGCGTGCCCCTGTTTTAACAAATCCAAATTACAAGAATCCTTTTCAAATGTTTTCTTTTGCTTCAGAAAACACCATTGCATAGTTTAATTATAGAAGCATGATGAAGGGGATGAGAGACCAATTTCCTTTTTAGTAAGGCATTGCAAGGCGCTGAGTTGAAGTACAACATCATGGAGAAGCAATAATTTTCCTTCATGAAAGTAACAAAAGTTTTTAGACCCTACATCTTGAGCTCTAAAGTTTTTTTCTTATATTCCCACACCATGGTTAAATACATCTTATCAAAGATGGAGGTCTCAAGCAAAAATGTAGATGGATGAGCAAGTTGTAGGAATATGACATGGGTATCCAAACCATGAAATTCGTAAGAGGTTTAGGCCTAGCTAATCTTATGGCTGAGAGAAAGTTGCTGACTATTGAGGTGAATGAATTAGAAGAAGAAAGGGTGGATGTCCTTGAAAATTTGGTAAGCTATAAATGGTACAAAGATATAATATTTTATCCTAGACATCTATGTAGCCCCGAGAATTTGAGTAAGAATCATAAAAGAGCTCTTAAGTCATCATCTCAAAAATATGAAATTATTAATTTTGGGTTAGCTTGAAAGAACTTGGAGGGAGTGTTCTTAGGATGCATTATCGAGGATGAAGCCCCAAAGGTAATTTCTGATCTCCATGGAGGATTTCTTGGGGGAAATTTTGTTGGATGAGTTACAACACATAAAATCTCAAGGGTTGGCTATTGGTGGCCAAATGATTTCAAATATACAACTCTATTGGTTAGAAAATGTGAAAGTTTCTAGCATTTTTATGTAAGAATGAAATATTCATGCTCCCTTTCTTTGCATCCTGTGTCAGTTGAAGCCCTCTTTAAACAATGGGGAATGGATTTCATTGGGATAATTTTTATCCTTCCAAAGCTGGTCATAAATGGATTCTTATAGCCATTGGTTATTTCACTAAGTGGGTGGAAGAAATCTTCACCAAGAAAGCAACACACCAAGTTATCATGGAATTCATGCTTTGAATCAAATCATATGCAAATTTGAAGTGCCAACTAAAATTGTTGCTGATAATGTCATGAGTTTAAGAGCCAAAATTTTGGTGGCAATGTGCATAGAGTATGGAATCAATTTGACATATGTTTCTAATCTGCTATCCCCAAGGAAATGCAGACAAGTTGAGTCCAACAATAAAAAATTGTTGAAGCTCATTAAAAGAACCTTGGAGTTGAAAAAAATAAAGTGGGGTGAGTAATTGAAGTTTGTTGTTTGGGCTGACAGAATCACTGTCAAAAGAGCTACTGGTAAAATCCCATTTTAGTTGGTAGATGGAACTCAAGATTTGCTTCCCCTTCATTTGCAATTTTCTTCATTTCAGTTTGTTCAAAAAATTTAAGATCAAGAAGTTAGTCGATATGATGCTTGAATCAATCAGATTATTCGATTAGATGAAGAAAGAAGGGCATCCCATCGGTGGCATGTGAATTTCGAGAGAAAGTTGAAGAAGTTATTTGAAAAGAAGGTGACTCTAAGATATTTTAGCATTGGGGATCTTATGCTATTATGGGATAGCATGCATTAAGCTAAGGAAAGAATGGTAAATTTGATGCATTATGGATGGGCCCTTTATTCAATTGAAATTTGAATTGGTGAAAAAACCTTCTTCCTAAATGAATTGGATGGAGAAGCTGCTAGAATTGTGCATTAATGGCGAGGCATTTGAAACATTTCCTTGATTGATTTCTTAGAATCAAGGTATACCGTATTTGTAAAGTGTATAGTCTTTTGGTTTCTTTCTACATTTCGTGTTTTTCTTTTTTTTGTTTGTCCTACTCCTTGGAAGCCATTTTGTTGGTTTCTCGGTTCGTCCTTGGGAAGTTGGTTATTATTGTCTCGCTCTCCGCAAGGTTATTCTTTGACTCCATTTCCCAATGGATATTTTTGCATGTGGCCTACTCTATTTTTTCTTGTGACACTCACAGGAGTGCCCATCCCAAGTCATAGCCGATGTTTGTGCCAATTCGCCTCTAGCCCCATTTGTCCTTAAAGTTCTTCAGTTTGTGGGCTCTTTCATTTTCTCTATCTCCCCATATTGATGCATAAAAAATATGTCCTCCATTTGGTTGCCATGATCAGTGCTTTCCTTGGTTCAGGATCCCTTAAAAGTCAAGAATTTATTTTTTATTACTCTATCCTTGTGAAAGATTCTATAACTTGGGCATAAACTCGGGTTTTTTCCCTTCCTTCCATTTTCCATAGTCATTTTTTTGTCCCTATCTTTTTTATCCCAAATTTATATGGAAACGTGATTGGATACAACTCAGTGGATCATATTTGGGCCTTATATCATTTCAAAATTATCTATTCTTGAAGAAGGATTCATTTTCGAGCTCAAATGGTTACTTTCCTACATTTTACGGCTTGACGAATGTGTTTTTTCCCATCAAATTTACATCTCAGCATTTGTGGAAATGTTGCCCTTTCTTGTTCGATGCGGCTCGGTGGGGAACTTTGAAAAATATAATGCTCACTTCAACTCAAAACTTTTCAACATGGAGGGTGACGATCATCTGAAAATTCACCTTTTGGTTTGGACTTGGAGTTCCACCAGGGAGACACGTGGAGATTTCCATTTCCTTACCCAGACTTATACAAATATTTTATGTGGCTGATGTAGTTTTGGTAGACCATGGACACATGGAGGGCTAGCCCTCATTTGAGGATCCTCCTCAAGGTCCCACCCTAACAATTGCAATAGGGAGACATGTGGAGGCTTCCTTTAGCTTCACTCATACTTAAAATTTCCAAAGTAATTTTGAAATGCCCGGAAATGAGGAAGGACGACGCTTGTTTGGGGACCAGACCCTAGGTTTTAATTTAAAGAAGCACTAGGAGGACACTTGGAGGCTTCCGCTCACCCTTCCCTTCCTTGGAATTTTCAACGGCCAAGGAAAACTGTCTCGAACCCTAGACACATGGCACTTTTCGGTGATCCTTCAACTTTTTATCAGCTATGTTAGATCGAGACATGTGGTGAGCCCATGATTTTCAAGGTCTCTACTTTTGGGGACCATCTCATAGTGCACAAGTGGGATGCTTGGATGATTTTGCTGGCTCTTTTTTGTTGAGAATTTTTCAAAGGCTAATGGTGTTTTTCATTGGCCCAGGGCACATGAAAGGCTCGTGCTTGTTTGGAAACTTTCCCCTATAATTCTCCTTTGCGGTTGCACTAAGAAACACATGGATGGATATGAAAAAAGTGGAGAAGGGGTAGAAATCAATAGTTACTATGTATTATGTCTGCTTTGTCTACCTTTTTTCTCCAAGACTCCTAGGAATGCGAATACGCACTATTTTTCATCATTTTTGATTAAATTCCTTGTCCTATCTGTCTCTGACAAAGTGTCATTGAATAGATTCAAAACTTAATTTATGAGTCCACTGGATTAATAAGATCGATATTTTGAAGTTGGAATTGCTGAGGTACTTGCAAAACTAGGAATTACCAGAGAAGATGGATGCGAGGTAGAATTGTAAAGGAAAGAGAGGGAAAAGAATGAAATGATGGAGGTTGTAGGCACAAAGGATGAAAAAGGTGTTTCCTCAAGAGAAAAAAGGATTACCTATTACATCTAATTGTGCAGAGCCTCCAAAAAATGATAAAAAAGGGGGATTTTTCACATAACAAAATCAAAATGATTAGAAGGATTGCCAAACATTGTGGCATGGCATCCTAGTCATTATTCGAGGGCCCAAGAAACATGATCAATTCACAATTGATCCATGTGGTAGCTTTCGAATGTGAATTTTTGAAATGTCACTTTTTGTGGAAAATAGGTAACAAACAAAGGTCCCTCAAATATTGTTCTCTTTTGTGGGGATAATGGAGTGAGTAAAATGTATAAATGCAATGAGAATACTCTTGCAAAGGGTCGGGGATTAAATTTCATAAGAAAAATTTGAGAAAATCCATATTCTAAGAAACCCGTCTGAGATACCTGGTTAATTTCTTGTGTTAGATTTTCTATCATGTCAAGTTGGTTACAGATGTATAGCCATTGACGAGCACTGAGATTTCTCTGGAAGCTTTCCCTATTGATGAATTTAAGCAATTTTGAAATTAATTTGTGTCAATCTTGGATAAATTAGTGTCTTATTTGTTTGAGAATGTCCGTAAGTATTTTTTTTTGTTCCTATTACAATCTTACATTGAAATCTTTGTGAAATCACATAGTATCTCATCCCTATGAAATTTTATTGGAATTTGCAATTTTATTTCGGAAGATCCTCCATCTTGTGATGAGATAAACAAATATAAAATCATTCGATTTTCATTTGTTGATAAAATTTGTTTGTAAGTCTTTTGGGGTACCTTAGGCATGATTGATAAGAGAATTTGGTGTTTAATTGAGTATTTTAACTCAAGCCTTCGTGCTAGATTCTCAAAGATTGTGTGAAAATGTATTAATCTGGGCCTCCATGGAAGCACACCTTCTGGTTGAAGGAACGTCTTAACTATTCTGAAGTTTTCTATTGTTGAGTTGTCCATTGTTGTGAAGTTTCTCAAAGATCTGGTATAATCAACTTTATCATGCTTAATCTCCCACCAAAATTATTCAAAACTAGGAATCCATCCTAAACTACCCCTGTTTCCTCTGTATATCAACAAAGGAAAAAAATTTATTTACTAAAATATGTAAAACAATCAGGATCTCATAATATCTTTAGTAACCTTAGCCTTATTTTGAAAGTATCTCCATCTTTTAGAAGTGACAATTCTTAAGAGTTAAATTATGGAGTATTGACCGTACTTTCCTAAGGTTTTCTTCATAAAATTTATGAAAATGAAGGATATCTCCATCTCCTTCATCAAACAAAGGTTACACTATGGGTCCTCTCATTGTGGTTGAAAGGCATGGCTTGAAGTAGTGAGGATAGGTGAAATCTTCTTGAAGGTTTTATCCATCTCTCCATAAAATGGAGTGACAAAGGGTCAGCTTAGATCTCATCCCTAGCTACAAAATGACACACATCATGATCTATCCGTCTCTAAGCTCGTGTGACAAATCTGTGATGTTACTCACTTGAAAGGGAGAACCAATTTTGATACCAAGATGAAGAACTTAGATAAATTCCAAGAGTAACAACCCAATCTATTACCTTTGCACTAAGAAATGCTAAAGCATTATCTAATATGATAGTTGTTGAGCACCAAATTTTCAAACTATACCTTCATAAAAGGATAGTATTGAAGTTTCATTAGCATCTTTCAAGGATATTGGTTCACCCAATGTGTAAAGTAATATGTAACAATCAAAATCCACTTGTGTCCTTTTGATGAAGGTGGGTTTATCATGCCAATAAAATCAAGGCCTTGCTGCATAAAAGGTTGATCAACTTAAATAGGTCAGTAAAGGAGGAGAAGTCAAACATTCTTTTCTAACAAAGAAAGCACATTTCTTACAATTCCTAATCCATTTAAAATAGTCCTTAAATTTACTAGGCAAATAGTAACCAACTTTTATAATTTTTAAGGCCATGGTACGTCTTTGAGAAAATGATGTCGTATAGGTCGTTAATGGAATTCTTATAATAATTGCTGAATTTCATCATAGTCAACACATCGCAGTGATAAGATTCGATTTATATCCCTTTTGAATAATACACCATCAATGAAAATATATGGTACAACTTGTAATCTGAAATACCTTCATTTATTCTTTTTTCATACCATCCGTGTAGATGTCATGCTATACATAGTTAATTAAAATAGTCATCCATCTTGATTCCTAAGCTTCTTGAGCAACTTCAGGTTGCTGATTTTCTGTTGAACCATAATGTCCGATTGTTGATACATAATTTAAGCATGTTGTTTTGAATCTTCGTGTTCTCAGCTTTGTTGTTTTTCCATATTTGAAATTATATGTTCACACAAGCCTTTTCCTGAACTATCTTTTGCAACATGAATATAAACATTATATTCCATGGTGTTCATTATCCAAAGATGCTCTTTTCTCATTCAATTCTTTATTTAACAAGAAATATTTCACACTTGGATGAGAAACAACAACATGAATTTTGTTGTTTAAAAGTATGTCCTTATAATTCTTTATCCCTCTGATTACTAAAAGTAATTGTTTTTAAAGAAATGTGTACCTTGTTTCATAATCATACAAGCTCTATCCAAAGAAAGCAATTGGTTGTTTAACATTTTCATCATTAACTCGAGTTAATATGTCTAAGATTTTTTCATCTCCTGTAAGTGCACACATTATAAAATCTTTATCAAAATTTGGATTTGCAAGAGTAGGAGCTTAAGAGAGGGTTGCTTTGATTTCTTTAAACCATTCTCTCCCTTTGATGGTGCAAGAGAAATCCTTCTTTTTCTTTAACATAGTTGTTAATGGTTTTACCAATGCTGTAAAATTTGGAACAAATCTTCTAACAAAGTTGATTTTTCCAATAAAAATCTGTAATGCCTTCTTATGATGAGGTAACAATAGCTATGATACGGCTTCAATTCTAAAAGGATCAATTGCTAAACCTTGCTTTAAAAAAATATGACCAAGTAAGTTTCCTTGATGTACTAAAAAGATAGACTTTAGCAGATTCAAAGATATCCCAAATTGTTTGCATAACTAAAAATTCTACCTTAGGTGTATTAGATGTTCTCTCGAATATTTTTAGAATATAGTAACATCATCTAAATAAACAAGGATGCATTTATTTAACAAGCTATGAAAATCCATGTCCATTGCGTGTTGAAATGTTGCACCAACATTTGAAATGCTGAAAGGCATTATTTTGTAAGCATAACTACCCCACTTAGTGGTGAAAGTTGTTTTGTACCTATCTTCTTCTCAGACTAAAATATGATTGTATCCACTATAGCCGTCTAGAAGAGATAGTCTATCTAAACCAAAAAATATTCTCAAAATCTGATACATGTTTGGAAGTGGGTAGTGATCTTTTAATGAATCTTTATTAAGATCTCTAAAATCTACACATAATCTAATTTCTCCATTTTTCTTCCTAACAGGAACAAGATTGGTTACCCAAATTTAATGCTTAACTAGAAAGATAATACCTGATTCAATCAACTTACATAACTCTTTCCTCATTACAGGCTCTCTATTTTGGGATTTACAGAGGCCTCTATTTTTGCAGTAATCGGCTTGGAATTTGGTTGTAGTTGAATAGTATGTTGTGCTAAACTAGGATAAAAAAATTTAGGTTTTGGTATTTCCAAGTGAAAACATCTTTAAATTCTTTGCAAAGATTAATAAAAGAATATTTTTAGCTAAAGAACAAACCTTTCCAAGAAACAAATTTTTCCCTTCATCTACCGAGATTTCTTCATAGTTATTAGCATGTGTTGAGATCTTAGTCTTGCCCTTCCTTAACTCGATCATCGTGTTGAAGATGTCTTCTAATGTTACCAAACCTTGGGGTAGTTTATTTTTCCTTAATCGAACAATATGGTCACCATATAAATGGTGTAATTTATCTTGATTTACTGCAAAAATTTAGCTTCTTGTTGTAAAAACCTACATATTTGATCATCATTTCAAAAACCTTCCAATTCAAGCCATTATCGTATCGAAGGCCTGAAAATTATCTTTATATGAGACTAAATTTTTCTATTTTTAATCTGTTCCAACACTTTAAAACTAGCACCAATTGTTCCAAGTTGATCTGCATGCTTATTTTCTATTCTAGAAAAGATTAGATGTTAATAGCCTCAAAATCTTCCATTAAGTATGAAACTCTATGTCTATAAGACTTCATTAATGGATTCTTATAAACATTGAAATTTCTTGATTAATAACTAACTTAGAATCACCAAAAATCTATAGCATGCTAATACCTCTCTTTCTAGCCCAAAGTAAGCCATGAATTAATGCTTCGTATTCAACTACATTGCAAGTGCATGAAAGTTGGAGACTCAAAGCCGAGAAATACATTTAATTTGTTGGGGAAGTGAGCATTAAACCTTCTCCTTGTCCTTTCTTGTTCTTAGCTCCATCAAAATGAAGCTTCCAAATTCCTTCCGTTGCATTTTTTTTTTTGGACAATAAGGGAATTGGTGCATTTTCTTCATACAAGCAATACATGCCAAACATATGCTCTTCAAATTATTTGAAAGGATCATGAGCATGTTCTTCATCCGTATTTTCATCCATAAACAGTTTAGAAGCACCATATAATGCTAAAAGATGAGCTATATTATCAAAATCGAATGTTCTAAAGCCACATAATTAGCTACTACATTAGAAATGTGCGGCTCAATGTGAAATATAGCCAATGGTTCTGAATTGATAGTAACCTTGGTCCCATAATGAGTAGTAAAAACAAAGAAAGATCAATCTAAAGAGAGATAGCCTCCTATCTTTGTGTGAAATCTCTTCATAAACATATAGTGAAGTAACGAGTTAACTCTACAAGAGTAATATCTTATAGAATGGAAACATTTGGGTAAGAATGCAATGTTACCTCTAGATTTTTGTTGACATCAACTGTATTATTTGTAGTTCCATCCAACTATAAGACACTCTTTTCTATAGGTTCATCAGTAGACACAATTTTTCTGTAATTTCTTTTGGCATAACTTTGTTACTTGCACCGCTGTCCACCATACAATTATGAACAAGATGTTCTCCAATAATCAATTATAGATAAAACAATGGTGGCTTCTTGATGTCATGAGCATTTAATACTTTTTAACCATCCATTTAACTTCTTTGATGCGGTTTTGTTCCATTGTTCTAAGCACCATGTTTTCTTTCTGGACTTCCTTTTCTGATGTTTTAGAAGAAATCTACAACTTAGCTAGTTCATGAGAAAGTAAATCTTGTTGTCTTGGAATACTTAGAGCATCCCACATTGAGATGTTAACATTATGATTTTTCATTACATCAATAATGTTAAAAGAAACAACAATTTTAGAGACAGATTCTACTGTTTTAGCATAGGCTTTGGCGAAAACTGATTCTCGCTTCAACCTTGTTGATATCTCGAGGTAGAAATAACCTTCTTGGATAAGCCTATAGCTATTTTTGCTATTTTATACCAGCTTTAACACCTATTGCTTTTTGAGGAATAGATGCACCGTTAGCTGATTTTGAGATTATAGTTGTTTTATCAATGGTGATAGTAGGTAGAACAAGCCTATTCTCGATGTTTTTTACTCTCTCGTAACATTTTCATGAGCCCTAGTACTAACTCGCAATGAAATAATCCTCACTGAAATCCGACTAATTTTTGTTCAGTACCTTCTGAACTCGAGTATCTTATTGTCCACCCTCCATTGGGGCATGACCAATGTCTCGATTGAGGTTATGTAACAAGACTTATGTTAAGAAAAGTATTTGGGCAACTTACGGATAAATGCGGTTGATTACAAGGTTGATGACAACACTCTTCTATAGCCATATTAACCGGGACCAAAGAGTTAGATGAACTAGGAGCCTTTGGGTCAAATTACCTTTGCTTGATAAGGCTGCCTATAATTTTGATTTTGTTGGTAAGGCTACCTATTTTTCCGATTTAGCTTATTTTATTGATAGGTAGCCTAATAAGGTCTACTAGGTAATGCAAGTCTATTCTCAATTGAAGTAATTTTTTCCCCATAATCTGCAAAGCTTTAAATATGTCATCTAATGGGGCTAAAAAAATGGGTTCTATAATTGTGATACTGAGGAGGAGGTGTTAAACCTACCAAAAAGGCATTGCGGCCTTGGTGCTAATCTTTTGTCTTGAATAAGACTATTTTCAGTCGTCGATAGCGATATCATAGGCTACTAGGAGCTTCTCTCCTCCCATAGACTGAATCATAGTTGAAATATAAATTTTTAATGCCATAAAATAATAAAGAAAGGCATGATCAGCTTGAGGCTTGACACTTGCTTGAATTCTTTCCCAAGTTCTAGCAAAATGGATGTTGAAAATAAATGAGAAATTTGTTGGGAGATCTTTTAATGGTAGAAACTTGTTCTCTAAGAGATAAATGATCTGAATTATCTTGAAATTGTTTCATCAATTTATCACCTAAGTCATCCCAAGTTCTTATGCATCCAATATTTATATTTTTATACCATTGCAAAGGCTTGTCCTTTAAGAGATGCAACTAAAATTCTCAAAGCTACATCCTCATGAGTGATATTATGAACTACACATAAGGTTGTGCTATCTCTAATATGCTCTATAGGTGTAACTTGATTTTCACCAACGAATGATGGAAAAAATTTCATGGTTGCATTAGGGATGTTATGGTAAACTAGGATTACTAATGCGCTGCCATTAGTAAAGGTCACACAATTCCTAGGTGTTTGAATAGCCATTTGGAAAACTTGGATATGAATAGATAAATTGATACATGGTGAGGAATATTAGGAGGGTTATCAAAACTAGGAATATTATAAGGTAAAATATTACCAACTCTTCTCCTTCTTGGAGAATTCAAAGGTAAGGAAACAAACTTAAGAGGAATTCCTCTTACCGATAATCTCATAGTTACTTTACACATGGAACATGCTATAATACTGGTCTCAAATCAGCCCTACGAGTCACCAAATAGATATTTAAATCTTTAGAATAGATTGTTATAGTTTTATGTCTTGAAAGTAAATTTTATCTCCTTTAGAGCTACTATAAACATCTCAGTAACTCTCATGCAGATCTGATTCATTGTCCCATTGGGCATGCCAAAAACTATTATCTCTCGAAAGTGCACCCTATAGAGAGATGGTTGTAGGTGTTCTAAGCTTGCAAATTTTATCTCTCTTTTAGATACAATGGAAACACCTCAAGTCTGTGGGTATACCTATTTTGAGGTGAGTCTTCGGTTTCAAAGCCGGTTCCTTATCGATGTAACCTAAACTAATTCTATGGGGTTTAGGGGTAAAAGTGATTGTAAAATGAAATTAAAACTTTGGTGATACACCAAACTTGTATGAGTTCTTTGACTGATGACATGCACAATTGATATGGAATGAATTTATGATGCACATACCAACATTTTTCTAAAGATAATTAAGGGTAAACACTTTGATGTATTAAGGGATAGAATCACAACAATAATGCTAAGTTACACATACACATTAATATCACGCAGAAATTGCTGAATTTGTAATAGGGTAAGATGATTAATCAGGGAATTCAACATTCACAAGATTAATGGAAACATACACAAGACTGCAAATAATTGAATGGATAAAAATACTTCACATTCAAAGGGAAAAACTAGTAGAAAATTGCTTCAGCACTCCTATATCTAAAAATTCCTCCTTTGTGCGTTTGAAGGAACACAATATATAGCAAAATTGATTCACCCATGCTTTCTAAAATAGACTCGAGGCTTGTACTCACCCATGCATCTTATTTTTATCCTTTATTTAATGATAAATAAAGGAATAAAATAAAGCAAACTAGTACAAGGAGGCATTAATAGCCTTTGATTACATACAGTCAAATTGAAGTTGACTGTTCTATTTTTAAGAAAAGCATGGGTGAATAATTTGCTAATAATAAATCTTTCTTGATGAGCAAGTCTCCTCCTAGTGCATGAAATTTTGTCCTCTTGCTGATTTTTCCTTTTGTGGAGGCATGCAAAAATACTCTTGTGTATTGAGAAAAATAAAAAATACAATATTTGCAATACTTGCAAAATAATTCATCCAAAAATCCACTTAATGGGGACCACCTCCAAGCTCAAGTTCTGATGTTGACATTCCTTGTCCTCTAGTGATCACATGGATAGCACACTGTAAATCATCTCCAACCCCTTCAATAGTGGGGACCACATTTGTAGTTCAGTAATAGTCTTACCATGGTTTGGCCACTCTTGTGGACTTAGCAAATTACTATGGTTTTGAACACATGACAAGGTGCACTTTGTAAAAGGGTCACCATATTACATTTGGCCACCTTTGAACATACATATAGCATACTATAGTCTGCCACCTTTGATTAATATTGTATTGTATAGTTGGTTGGCTTTGTATCACGAATAGAATAAGGTGGACACCTTTTGGTTTGATCATTGCACACATGATTTGGTCGACACTTTTGGAATATTTGAGCTTGGACTATTGTTGGTATGTCAAATGAAAATAATTTTTGAAATAATAAGGGTTGGCCCCCTCATGATGATGAGTCACCCCTCCATGTGTTTTTTCGGTGGTATTTTAACCTGGGTTGAGTTTGCTTTGAAAATCAAAATCGATCCTAGGGCCATCAATCTCTATTACTATTTGATCTGGTGCCATCGATTCTTGACCTGTGGTTAGGGTTTCTAGTTTGCATTAAATGTGGTCAGTGGCACCATGATCTTGGTGGTTTGCTTCAAAATTTGGTGAACGTTTCTCAGCCTTTGATTCTCACACGGATTGATCTCTGAATGTTGATCATCTGATTGTGGTTGAGTCCTGTTGACTCGCCTCTTGAGTTTGCATAGTAAAGGGTAACTCGACCCTAATGATCATTTCATTTGGATTTTCAGTCTGTGGGCGAAGCCCTGGCCAAATTTTTGTTGACACCATTGTTGTGAATTCCTTGAGCTCAGCCCCTTTGCATAATGGCTCTCTGAGTTTGAGTGAATCTGTATCTTTGTTATTATGCTTTGTTTGAGTTTTCTATGCAAGGTGGTTGTGGGTATTTGGTGTCATTATCTTCAACTTAGAGCTTTGTTTTTGAATGTGGATGTGTTTTCTGAGTTGGTAGAACTCAGTGAAGTTTGTGGACATCATTACTGTCCCTTTCAAGCTCTATTACTTTGCTTCCTTCGTGAGATCTCTATTTCTTGAGGAACTCTATATCTTTGTCATTTCTACTCTATTCAAGTTTTATGAGCAAAAATGGTTGTGGGTTTTTCATTGTGATTGATCTCTTAGAACTTGAGACTATGTTATTCTTTGGTTTTTGAGACTTTGTTTCTTTTGAACTCTACGAGGATCCTATATGTCTTGATTTCTTAATATTTCGTGATCATTTCTCTATCGTTCTTAAACTCTCGATGTGGTCTATTTGTCTCCATGGTCAACCTCTTGGAGCTCATCTTTTCTTCAAATGAGATAACTATTTTGATGAAGGATGGTAAGTTTTGATTTCTAAAATTTGAAAATACTTCATCATTGTCTTTTTGACTTTAATATATCTATACTTCACTTTTCTTTGCATTATTTTTAGTCACGTGGTTCCTTTGGGGATTCTTGAGCTGAAAATTATTCAGGTTTCTCTGCTTGACTCCGCATTTGAAACTTATCATGGGCATATTGGTTTTTTGTTTCATCATTCAGTTTCTTAGAGAATTTGATTATTCACTTATAAATGGTGAGTTCTTGTCTGTTACTCTGATCTCTTGATACCCATTAATGGTTTTTTCGGTCTCTGGCCAGGAGCTATACCCTTCTCATTCTGATACTACAACTTGAAATTGATTTCAAATGGCATAATGAATTTTTGAAATAATTCAATATTTTTAACTTGGATATGAATGTTTTTTGATTTAAATTTTCTCCACATGAGTTTTTGTTTTGAATACAATTTAAAGCTCTATTTACTTGCTACTCGATTTCATTCCTTATAATTCTCCCTTGAATCTAGAATGTTATACTTTATGTTATAGAAAACTCTCTTTCTTGATGATCTTTTGAGGGTTTATGACCATTGGCCCTGGGTATGCATATGTCTCGATTCAAAGCTTATTCTTGGTCAATCCTTGAGCCTTTTCTAGGAAACCCTAGATATTCTTCATTATGTTTTGTATTCCATCTTCTCTGTACTTGTTGAATGACTTTGAATGGCTCGGCCATGAAAATTTTCTTGCACTCTTTTTCCTTTTTGAGCTCCTTTAGGTTCCTTCTAAGAATGATCCTGGAGAATTCTTCATCTTTTTCTTCATTGTTTTGATCTCTAAAACTCTGCACTTGTTGAATGACTTTGAATGGCTCGTCTCTACGAATGTTTTCTTGCACTTTGTTTCCTTTTTGAGCTCCTTTGGGTTCCTTCTAAGAGTGATCCTAGAGAATTCACCATCTTGTAATCCATTTTTTTATGTTTGAAACCTTGAACTTGCTGAATAACTTTGAATGGCTAGGCCATGAACATTTTGTTACACTATATTTCATTCTTTAGCTCTTTGGGTTCCTTCTAAGAATGATCATGGAGCATTCTTCGTCTTGTTCTTCATTTTTTTGATATCTGAAAATCTGCTATTGAGGCTGATAATATTTTCTAAAAAGGTTAAATCCACTTCATACTATCTCAATTTTTTCACTATCATTCAATTCAACTATTAATACCCACTGAGTTTGTGATCTTTTCGTTATTGGTGAAACCACTCTGAGCTTTTGTAAGTTGATTCCTTTTAGAGGTTTCTCTAACCATTATTCTTCTCACTGATTTGGTTCATCATGGCTGAGGATGACATTATTTTCACTTAGTGTAAAATTTACTATTTTATTTTTTTCATTGTTATTTGTGCATTCTATAGTGAATTTACGTTCATACCTGTAAGATTGAGATACATTCTTGGATCCTCTAATATTTGATATCTTCTTGATGGAAAGATAGGCTTGCTCATTTTACTCGGAACTAATAGTATTAGTACTTTGACTGTTCTTGATTTCATGAGATCTTTGTACCTTGTATGTGGCCTTTTGGAAGTTGTAAATAGTTTCTCACTCTTGTAATGCCACTAGAATGCATAAACCTCGATCCAAATGCTCTATCGAAATATTGTAGTCTTATTTATTTTTCTTGAATATTGTACTTTTTATGGTAGCATTTATGTGCACTCATACTCACTTCATTCTAAAAATTGTAATTTAAAATGGATGAACTTTGTTAGATTATCTTGAAACTTCATGTTATTTAGCTGTTAAGCTATAATGAATGCTCCAAAGTACTTCAATTTGATGACTAAAAGTGCAGTCCATTTATTTTTTGTTTAAATATTATATTTCCTTTTATTACAACTTTGATATGCATGCTAAAAAATTTAAAATGTCCATTTTACATGGTGAAGCCTCTCAAAATTTTCCTAGAATTTTTCCTCATTCTGTTTCAGCTATAATAGATGTACTTTCTGAAAATTGAAACTACATAAAGTATCTTCTTTTCCTTTTCAAACCAACTTGTTGGAAACTGAAACATAATAACTGTTATCTTGATCATGGCATACTTTCCTGCTTTTCTGTATCACTTATTTTATTTACATACAACTTTTAAAGCATGTATTAGTTAAAAACAACATGATGGAAAGATGTAAATGTCCATTTTACATGGTGAAGCCCTGTCAAAATTTTCTTAGATTTCTTTCTCATTCTGTTTCAATTGTAATCTTATCTTTCTAGTTAACTTCAGCCTTTAAATTCTGATTCTTCTTCTTCAGTTGCAATCTGAAACATGCACTTTTGTCTGTAATTCTCTCCTCTATTCTATACTATAACTTATTTTATCCCTAGAATAGCTGCTAAACTTTGAGTTGCATTCTTCCTTCATTCCAGTATGTACTTGTCACTCATCTGCTTCATGTACCATAGGATAGAAGTTATTGAACTCTGTAATCTTTATCCATAGTGAGGACTATAAGACATGATTTATTTATTCTTGGCTGCAACCTGTACCTGCACACTTGAGAAAATAGTTAGAAAATATTTAGGATTTTTGGCCTCTCTTATGTCCATGTTTTTTCTTTTCTTCTCTTTATTTCTTTCTGAGTGAGTAAATCATGTATATTGTTTGATCTTCAAGTAATCTATATCTCATGTTATTAGAGATCCATGTGCAGAATTAGGACAATATATGAATATGGATTTTACCCTGACCTCATAAACTGATAGTTTTCTCTTTTCTATTTTTAGGTATAGTGATCTCAGCAATGAAGATGAAGAGGGAACAGAGCTGAAGATGAGGATGCATCAACTGCAGGACAAACCTCAAGGAAAATATGGGTTCACTCATACTCCTTAATTTTCTCTTTCATTCATGTGTACCTCTTATTTCATTAGTTGTACTTTACTTTCGAGTTACATCCCACACTTGTGTGGGAACATTTTAAATTCCTTATGAATAAAGCATTGATTTGTAAAATTGACTTGTGTATTTCTTTCTCGCATTTCTACTTTCGATATGGATTGTATGATGAACTAAACAACCTAATAATATAATTGAATGTCTTAATCATAAAGGAAAGTACATTAAAGAATACCTGTAACACCCAGTAATGAACTTTGATTTCTGTAATCTACAATCTTGATTGTTGCTTTAAAACCTAACACTTCGTCTATTCTGCAATTCAGTTTCTTCATCAAGACAACATAGTTGTTCTTTGGGGCCCGGTGTTATTTTGCTAAAGAGAGCATGAAATTATAGGCAATGTGATTTGTTATGTGTTGTAACATCACACATCACTACAAATTTCATGTAATCATTAATTAATTCAATAGTAACAATATTTATGAAAGAAACTCCCCTAGCTTAGGTATACTTCACCAATGTTACTTGTCATAGGAAAGTTTCAAGTTGGCCATTTTTACACAAGTGCAAAAATTTTCAATAGGAACCCACCTCTTAACTTCACCTTTGTATTTGTGCCAAGGAGACATGTGGAGGCTTCGCTAGCTCCTCTTTACACTTGGCCAACTTGGAATCGCAACATAGATATGTTGTTTAATCCATGCGAGGACATTAATTTCTAAGAGGTATGAATGTAGGTATCTATTCCCAAGGTGTATTCTTGAAGGTGAAAAGGATTGCTTATCAGATCAAGCCATATGAAGCCACCTGAGAATTATAAAAAAGGGGATTTCTTATATGAAAAAATAAAACAATGAATAAAAATACTATCAAAGGTTATGACATGGCATCCCACTCATAGTTGAGGAGCCGAGAAACGTGATCAGTTCAAAAAAATTTCACCGATAATAGAAAGTAAGCTATTTTCAATGCAATAAACATGATTAAACTATATGTTGTAAAAAGGAATATCCTCTTGAAAATGTAGAATTTTGGGGGAATTTGGGATGAATGAGCGAGTGAAATTGTATAAATTCAATGAGAGTACTCTTACATAATGGGGTTAATTTTTCTGAGAAATTTTGAGAAAAAACATTTTT